>VYZP01017190.1:31602-78297 GCA_013400635.1 Hypocryptadius cinnamomeus | reverse complement strand
GTCTGAAAGAACATTTGAAATAGAGTTTTAGGGTCTGTCTTGTCTTACACTCTTACATATTTTCAATATCTTTTAAGTAACAGAGTAGGGTGGTGCTGTAGTTGTACACCCTGTAAGCTCTCTGAAGTATGGGGTCCAAATCTGAAATAATAGCACTGCATTTGAGAAAAGGTGTGAGAGATGTGAGGTAATGGAAAGGCAAAGAAGAACAAATCTGTCCAGGGCAGAAGAAGATTGCTGGGTATTTTCAGCTTTTTTATTGGCCTTTTATATTTGAATAAACAGAACCACTTTTTATTAGCAACCACAAGAACTTACAGTAATAGAAGTATTTCAATATGTAAATACATGTGTATAAAAAAGGTTTAGTTGTTACGAGGTCAGGAGTCTGTATATGTACAACAATGAAAACTATACTGAGGACGGACTTTTGGAAGGAATAGCATTCAGTCAAATTACTTTTTAAATATTTCTGAGTTTTTAGTGAAAGGATATACAGTTTTTTTCTGAGCTTAAGTATAATTAATTCTGTCACAGTACCATGAGGTGGATAAATGATCTTGAGGCCCCCTTCAGTGCTGTAAGTCACTGGGGAATGATGTATTCTTTTTTTTTTTTTCATGCAGATAACAAATTTTAAAAAAAGGCTTGGAACAGAATTAGCTTCTGATAACGTACAATGACTGCTCAATGGAATACATGAGGTCTTATCTATCTTTAGCCTGTTTTTCCTAAAGAAGTAATTGTGGTGTAGGTTCAGCTCTGGGGGAAGGGAGGAGAAGGAGAAAATAGTCCAAAAAGTGTTTGATCTACACGTCAGATTTAAACATGTAAAGCCAGAATGCATTTTTCCTTGTATAGAAGGTGGGAGTTATACTGAATATGAAAACAAGTAGTTTCTGGCACACATGGGCATTGTGAAAGATGTTGTTTAAATATTTTAATTATTTGGTTGAACGAAACTTTTTAGGAAATTAAACAATAGAAGTTCATAAGACTCAGTAATACTCCTAAACAGACTGTATTCTCATTAGAAGGCATATTTAGCTTGAATATTACAGTGTATATGATGAAATACTGAAACATTGCTCAGCAACTGGGATTTGGACTTTGAGTGGCAATGACATATGAACCCCTGCATGGTTTTAAAGTGTGCTATTTTTGGCAGTTGGGTGTTGGCTTGTCTCCTCAGTAGCCATAGAAAGTTAGTGTAAAGAGGAAGGTGATTTGCAATGAGAAGACCCTCTGGCACTACTTATTAAACATGGGCTGCTGCTTCAGTAAAGAATTGAGTAACAGCACGAGTGAGGAGAAAACCAGCTTGTTACAAAAATCTGTGGAAGAGGAAGCACCAAAGTCAAGGATAAGTAAAACTTTATCTTCAATTTTTGGAACTGTGGAAAGCCAGGATCTGCATACAGTGGGAAGGACAGTTAATGAGGCAGCTGTGACAGTTGGCATTGAACATGTTTGTAGTGATGATTGCGCAGTGTCAGATTCTAAATCTGGTTTTTGGGGTAGAAAAGGAAAATACTCGTCATATAACAGCATGGGGAATACTCTCCATGCGAGCCCTAGGAGGACGTATGGCAGACCTTTTAGCTTCTTTAATTCCTTTAGTCACCTCTTGAAAGTCTCTGGTACCTATGGAAATCTGCAGAGAAGTGAAGAAAAGAAAGATAAGATTATTAAAAAAAGAGCACCTAAAAAACTTAATAGTAATGATCAGCATGTGAACAATATAGAAAATAATAATAGCAATATTAGTAACGAAAATGTAACTTCACAAGAGCATTGCTTGTTTGATCATATTTCTCATTCACATGTAGCAGATATCGTAGACAAAGGCTTACAGAGTGAAGTTTCCTTAAATAGAAATTCCCTGGAGGATTATGCAGTTACATGTGACCATTCAAGGCAAAATGAAGCAACAGTAAATGCTGAAGACAGCAAGAGTGACAGCTTACAGAAAGTTTCGAGTTCATATAGAGAGATGTCTCCAACATTTTCCTGTCTTGATGTAGACAACAGTCAAAATGTGAAAGACAAGGAGTTTTACAGCATTTGTGTTGTAGATGCCGAAGATCTGAAAGGGGATGAAGAGGTGCCAGCTACTGTGCATGAAGAGATTGCAGCAGACATAGATAACCCAGCTGTTACTGATGAAGGAATGTGCACCATGGAACGACCTCTAGACAGAGGGAAGGAATTTCCAATGCGACAATTGGCACAAGTGGAAGCTAAGTTTGATTTGCAGAAAGAACTGTTTGAGTATGAAAAAGAGGATAGATCAAACATGGAGAAAAAGGATACAAAGGAATATTGTAGCCTAGACATCCAGTGTTCTTTTGATAACTTACTGACTGACAGCTGTCAGGTGCAGTGGTTGAATACTGGCAGTACAGTAACAGGTACTTTAAAAGCAAAAGTGCCTGGTGAAATCATCCCTGAGAATCAGCAAGAGGAGGTATATACCATGGGTAGTGCTGCCAGTTGGAATGAATCACTGCATGCTGCTTGTGATTCTGTAAAGCCTGTGGATGCTGCTGGAGAGGACCAATACAGCCCTAACTCAGAAAAGGTGAAAAACAGTGATCCTATTTCCAATGTATTATTAAAGACTGGAGTATCTAATTCAGGAAAAACTGAGGGAAGTAATCATTCTGATGTTGTACCACTTGTTGTGCCACTAACTAGGCATCCCTCAAGTGTTGTAGAGCAGATAAATACTAAACAGGTGGTAGACAACATAGGGGGTAATTTTAAATTATCATTAGAGTTACATGAAATGGACAATGTAGAAAGACTTGATGAAGAAGTCTGCTTTCTAGAGCCAGAAAGTGAAGTAAACTCAAATGTGGAAAAGAAAACACTTGAAAGAACATATGGTGATAGCCAACCGTTTTCACCAGAGTCTAGTGAACATCACAGCAGTTTTGAAGAGTCCTTGAAAGAGGGAGAGGAATGCTCTGGTACAGTTTTGCATAGCTGTGAAGCTTTGAACATGACTGAAACACAGCTAAACTTGGAGGAAGGTTCTGATTTTCAAACCCACATTATGGGTTGCACTGAAATCAGGGCATCACCTGAAGCTGCAATCCACAGTGGCATGGAGGAGGATATCTGTGTGAGTGCCACTGAACTAAAAGGTGACTTTCTTGAGGAAGCTGGTAACTTGAGCAGAACTAGATCGGGGATAAGTGATGGCACTGTGACATCTCATGCACATAATCCAAGCACAGATGAAATGTTGCTAAAGGAAAACAGCCTAGAGTGTCAGGTTTCACAAGAGTTAGTAGAGAATAAAGGCAAAGTATGCAAATATTCAAATTCAGATAACAAAACCAGTGTCTCTTCTGTGTCTGTGGAATGTGAGCATATGAATAAAATAGACATGAACAGCAGACAAGATGAACAACAGGATGTATGTTCCTTCCACACAGTGGAAAAACAATGGAGTGCAGAGACTGAGTCAGCCAAAATAGCTGGGCATGTAGTAGAACCTGTAAAACAGACAAAATTTGAAGGTCAACTAAATGAGTCCATTGATAACAAGGCAGCAAATGTAAAACAGAATCTAGATGCTAACATTGCTGATTGTGATAAAGGCATCTTCAATTGCAGTGATGGCTTGGCTGACAGTCAGAATGCTCCCTGTGACTCCACTGTACCTGCAGTCACAGACAGTTGTATGTACAGGAGGGTAAAATTAAAAGATGCCACTAAAAATCTGGAAGATGCCAGTAAACTCTTAAATAAGGACCATAACTTTTTGCCTGTATTGTGTCAAAATGCATGTTCTCTTGAGCACAACAGACCAGCAGAAGAGCCTGAGTTGTGTCGCTGTGCCAGTCCAGAGCCAGAAGTTGGGAACACTCAAGTTTCTGTTGTGCCTTTTACTGAGGAACAATCAGAAATTCATGAAAAAAGTATGTGTGATGTAAATGAATGTAATCTCCAGGATGGTGAAGTAAACCAGTATGTCAGCATCCACACAAAGGAGAACCTCACTGGTTTTGGTTTATCAGCTGAGAATCTAGAACCTTTTACCAGGGGGAATTTGAAGCACTTGCAAGCCAAGACTACTGAACTGAAAAACACCAGTTACATATTAAATACTCAGATGAATGACTTGACCACAAGCTGGGAACAGATGCAGCCAGATCACAAGATTCTCTCAAACAAAGAGCTTGGAGTTTGTGTTGACCCAAAGCAGGTAGACAAATATGCTGCTACTCCTTCCTATGAAATATCCAGTGCCTCTCCTGGTGCAGCAGGATTTCAGCAAGGCAGAGAGCAGTGTGTGTTAGGTCTGATGGAAGATGGATCAAGTGACCAGAAGCAGTTCTATGACCTGGACAGACAAAATCCCCACGTTGAAATGTGGTCACATTTCATCAATCTTCAGACTGGCAATGCTGATTGGACAAGTCAGCTGCTTTCTGACACGGTTCCTTCTGCTAATGGTGAATATCTAGTGGGCTTTTTATGGAATAATGCAGCTTCTAATGATACCATGAAGAACGACAGACTGTGTATAGTTAATGAAAACTTCCAGAATGAACCTGAAAATTTAACAAGTGCTTCATATGCAGTGGAAACATACCCACATCAGCTGCTAGCACCGGAATGTGCTGGTACGTGGGGATGGCACAGTAAAGACGAACTTGTAAGTATTCTGCAGAAGTGATCTGCTCTTAAAGCTGAAGCTAGATGTTTGACTAAGCCAAGTCAAACTGTGGTTTCATTAGTTAAATAGATATTTTGTCCTGAACCTGATGACTCTCTTTTCTTTGAAAAACCGAATGCTGTACAGAGTGCAGAAGTAAAAAAATTTGCTGAATATTGATTTGGGTTTTTTCTGTTTACTTTGTGTGAAAGTTCAGTCATTGGCAAAGTAACTTGATTGCAGGTTCTCAGTTTCAGCTGAACTTAAGATAAACAGTATGCGGAAAGGAAACTTGCTACAAATCATTCTTAATGCTCTTTAGCTTTGTATAGGAAGAAATGTTTGTGGATTTCCTGAAGCTCTTGTTTAGTAGCAATTAGGAAATCTTTTCCTCACTTCTGGAGGTGAGTAGTGCTGTAGAGAAGAGTGGCTGCAGGAGAAGTAAGAGGAAAGAGCTAGGCTGGATCTTGGCTAGCTGGGCTAAGAAACAAGTGAAGCTGTCTGGGCACAATGCTGAGCTGCTCTGTGGACCCTGCTCAGGCAGGGAGGTTGGGCTGGATGACCTCCAGTGGTCCCCTCCACCCTTACCCACTCTGCTGAAGTCAACCTGTAGCAGCTGCTGCTCCTTTTCCTTCCCTACTGAGCTTCCCCGAAATTGTTCCCCTCCCCGGCTGTGTTGGAGCAGCTGCTCTGACCTTGCCCAGCACTTGCAGTGTGGGCAGTGGATTGTGCTCAGGGCTGTTTGCTGTCTCCTGGGGGAACTTCTTATATTAAAAATGGGAACTGATGGATCTTGCTGTCATCTTTGAATCTTATTATTCAAGTAGTTATGTCAAACACTTCCACTTTTTGTAAATCTTTTCTGTCATTCAAGAGATGTGTTGAAGTAAATTTTTAAGGGTTTTTAATTTTCTGGATATATTTTCTATGCACTGTGATAATAAGTATTTGAATGTGTGTGTTCAAGAAGATTTAAAGCTTTGTGGGGTTTTTGGAGTGTCTGTCTTTACAGATGCTAGGAACATTACAGTGTTTAAATTTAGAAAACAAATTTTTAATGAGCTTTTTTAGCATGTCTTATTATGAGCAGTATTTTTTTCCCAGGGTAATTATATTAAAACACTCGACATATATTCTTGGTGTGGAATAATTCAATGCATTTTTCTCAAACATAAGCAAAACAAGTCTTATGTTACTCTAAAAAAGTATTGTAGTACATGTTTGCAGTGCAGAGAGCCATCTCTCTGAAGCATAGTTGTAACCATTTGTATGATGGTTGTATATAACCATATGTCATCATTAAATGTGTCCATTTCCAATCTAGGTTAAAAGAGATTCTCTTGAGATGATTTAACTGGATATGGTTATTCATCCTTTTTGTCCTAATGCTCTGTTCCTCCTCTAAATGTAGTAACAGAAGTTGTCATGCACATCTTATTGCTTTCAATTTTCCATCATGTTTCATTAAAATTGTTACACGCTTATATAATTTCAGAAAAATCCCTGTACTTTTGTATTTTCTTGATTTTTTTTTAAGTCTTATTTTGCAGATACAGTAGATACAGATCTAACATCTGTTAGATTGATTTACAGATACAAGTGTAATATATGATTAGCAATATAAACAACATCAAGAAGACATATATATTAGAGAACTGCCTGAAGTCTAGGTCAAGTACAGGCTGAGTTAGCCTGTCAAAGGCAAAGAATGAAATGTTTGTTGTCATTTGCTCTGCTTGGATAGCCTTTTCTGGTGGTTCTTAATCAGGGAAATGAATACTGTGCACCATAATTCAGTTGTGTTTGTACCTGAAATGACTATGGGACCTCAGTTAATATATTCAGGTGTGAAAAACCACGGCAGTAAAATCTTGAGTTGTATGTCTGATACTGTTATTTGAGACTGAATGTATCTGTGCACCAGATGCCTGCTATGCATCCCTGAAATGCATAATCAATTTCTTTTTGCAGGAGTCAACCAAGGTTTCTGAGTTAAACCCCAATGCAAAGGTGTGGGGAAATCATATGTTACACTTGGAAGCAAGTGGTGCCACTGATGGTAGCGTGAGCAAAACGTGGGAAGAAATACCTGACCAGCCTCCAGATTCCTGTAAAGAAGGTATGAATAAGAGTTTCTGGCTGTTGCTCAAGCAGAAGTAAAAATCTGGTGCAGCACTGTCTCAATTTTAATTTTCTGCTAAAAATGTGAAGCAAGTATGTAAGCACCTTTATTTCAGATGTAGTTTTAACTGTGGCATTACTGTGATTAGAAAGAGCACTTCTGAGTGTGTTTGTGACGTGTGCTGCAGGACTGGATGCCAATGGCGATGGTGACAAAAAGCATCAGAACGCGGTGCTGACGGAGCTGCCGGAGCCGAACCCAGCCGTTCCGGGCTCAGAGCAGGCGGACATGAACCCTTTGGCTCTCGATCATTCCGAGTATGAGTCTATGCACGAAACCACCCAGACAGGTCAGAGGAAGCTATGATGTGCTTGGACTTAGTTTAAAAACAAACTAAACGCGTATTTTGAGTTGGAACAGTGAGCATCTGAAAAACAAAACCAGCCCCCTGTATACCAGTTTTCTCGTTCAATATGTGCATTCTTTAAACAGACCCTAGGAATTCCTGTCTGTTTTGCAGTCAAACTTGGACACGTTTAGAGACCAGTCTCCTCCTGGTTTAATTCTTAGAAGGTTCTGCCCAGAATCAAACAAATGCATGTTTCTGTTTGGGTCAGGTACTGAGGTGAGATTCATATGCAGTTTGTGTCTCAAGTAGTAATGTTATTGTGGGGAAAGACCCATTTTATACTTGAAAGGCTAAAAGAAGCAACATTTTAGTATTAACTTCTTCACATTCTTATTTAATCGACTTCCAGAATTTCTCTTCAGTGCAACTGTTAGAAGCTGCAGTCTATACCAGATGGTATGTTTTAAGATGCTTCTGGAAACTAGCATAGAAATTCACCGTGCTGATATTTTATTGAATGGGACAGAAGGTCTGCAAGATGCATGTAGGATTACTACTTGAACTGAGATGAGGGATGGGAAGGAGAGGAAAATGTGCTCGGTGTTTCTTGAGATTGACGACAGGTCTGTTCATTGTGCTTAGCTGATTTCGTATTTAAAATTACCAGTACAGCATCTATAATAGCTGCAAATCAAGGCAACTGAAATCAGAAAGTCAGACATCATTGTGGCATCATCTTTGCTTATATTTGAAAACTGAAAGTTCTCATTGACTCTTCCACTTAAGGGTAATATTGGGGAATATTAAATAGTAACTAGCTGGCAAATAGGAAACTGTATTAATGGTGCCTCACACTCTAGAAGGGAACAGCATTCTTCAGATTAATGCTGGAACTTGTCAGTGTGTCCTTTATGTGCCCAAAATAGTTAACTTTTAATACGAGTTCGATGGTGTTGTTAAGAGCTGAGCAGCAGGTTGGGTCTGTTCCATTTGATGAATAGTGACACATGGTCCCAAGTCGGAAATCTGATCTTTCATGTTTAATAATTATTTTTAAAAATGCATGTAAAAAGAAATATGGTTAGAATGTGATACATGTGTTTCTCAGGTGTTGGTGTTCTCTTCATCAGAGTGGAACACGTGGAGGACAACATGGTGGGAGAAAATTAGAAGTTGCTTTAGGAAGAAAAAAGGCTAAGGAGAGCTGAATAAAAGCATGAAAGTTAGTGAAGGGAAGGGTATAGAGGACAATAGTTCGTGTGAAATACTTCTAAAAAGCTAATTTACATTTACATACATATATATTTACATGAACAATGTGCTACTAAATGTTTTACAAATCTCTAAAGGCCACACAAAACTTCTACTCTTTAAACACTTCTCCCACTGACACAATGAGTTTGCTCTCTACTGACATTCGTATATTTTGTCTAAACTAAAAGGAACATGAAGTTCATGTTTTCCATGTGATAATTTTTAAACTTCCATATATAAGAAAGAAATTAATTTTTGCATTCTTAACCAAAAGATTGTAAACTGATTGTGTATTTGTTGTTAGTCGATTGGATATCTGCTGATATTCCATAACTATATTTTTTAAAATCTTCTCTACATTTTTGTATTGGTAATTTAGAGAGAGACCAGAAGTACCGAGTGCCTCCATTGCATTGTTCCATTGTATTGCATTAGTCAGGGTTTCATCAGCTAGAAATTGGTTACTTTCCTGAGAATGGAGCACAGACCTACGAGCCGAATCATTTCAGTGTTTACTTTGAGATATGCTTGTAGCTGTTCTAAAAGTGCTTCAGATTTTTATGTATTTGGAGAACAGAGGTTAACAAGTAAAGTCAGACACGGTTTCTCTTTTCTGTCTTAAATAAAGAGTGTTGCCATGCAATTTGAGGGGTTGGTAACTAATACATAATGAACATCTATTGAATTTGAAAATTTGTTATGAGTTATGTAGTCAGTAATACACATGATGGCTTGTTTAAAATAGGTGTTGTGCAATATAGCAGAGCTACTTTTTAATTTGAAGTATTTTAATTATTAGGTGGAAACGAACAGTTGCAGCCAGAAGGTCAGGAAGATTTACGAGAATTACTGAAAAAGACACTGGAATTCTGTTTATCTAGGTATGTATTTACCTAAATGTACCAAACTGGTGGATGACTAACAGCTTGATATGTCTCTTGAAACATTTCTTAGTTGTTACTTAAAGCTGAGTGGAAAGGATGAGAATCTGGAAAAAGTAACACACAGAGTGTTGTGTTGAGGTACCTCTTGAAGCTTGCCTGAAACGTCTGTGCCTAATGCATAAACTAGCAAATATATGGGTTTGAAATGAGAGTAGTTACAAGCAATTACAGATCAGGAAAATTTTTGTGATCTTTGCTGGTCATAATTAAAACTGAGTAATTCAAGCCATTTAGCAAGCTTTAAACCAGTGATTTCCATTAATTAGCAAAAATGCTGAAGGAATTTGTCTCCTACTAGGTGATGAATTTTTGTCTTAAGTTTATTGGACAAAGTTAATCTGTGACATTTCCCTATTTTTTTTTTCTTCCAACAGAGAAAATCTTGCCAGTGACATGTACCTTATATCACAGATGGACAGTGATCAGTATGTGCCAATAATGACAGTAGCAAATCTTGATCATGTCAAGAAACTCAGTACTGATATGGATTTGATTGTTGAAGTGCTGAGATGTAAGTAGAAGTTCCTCAGTGCTGGAAAGTGTTTTGGTTATTGGTATAGAACTATTAATCTGAATTTTTCATCTCTTCTTTCTTACTATATTGCAGTAAAATGCCATTATTTTTCTCTACAGCATTAAGTAGCCCAGGCAGCTTAGATCATCACAGTAATAGGACTGTAGTTTTATCAAAGCTACTCTGTATTCCAGCTATTGAATAATGACCTATGCACATAAGAATTAATGACTTTAAATTGTGGGATGTGGTGGGGCAATTCACATGCCTAGAGGATCATGATGGATATCTCTAGACTGTTCTGTAAAGACAGGTGGGGAAAAAGGGATGGAGGAGTCTCACTCTGTTAAGGAGAACCTTCAATGTACAGAAATCACCTGCATCAGTCATGGAAGCTCTATAGAGTACCTGTGGACCAAGACCCTGGGGGTTGTTTCCAAGGAGGATCTTACAGCTGGCATCTGCTGCTGACCTAAACAAAGACAGTAAGGCCAACAGCAATATTTGTGTCACTTAAGCGAGCTTTGGGTCGGCCAAACCTAGTTCTTACAGTTTATTTCAGTGGCTTAGATATTTGTTGGAAGAACAATACAGCAGCTCTTGTCATCCATCAAGTTTCTGGAACGTGCAGAGGACTGTTCCCCATGCAAGTGTTAGATGTGCCAACCAGGAATGAGGCACTGCTGGACTCACTGCTCAGAAACTTAGAAAAACCTGCTTTGTATATCTCAGTTAGTGGAAGCCTGGGCTGCACCAATCATAGAACTGTGGCGTTTGGGGTCGTGCTGAGCACACTGAGCGTTTCTAAGGTCTTACATTTTGCAAGAGCAAACTTCAGCTTGCTTAGAGCACAGTTGGGAAGAATTCTGTGGGAAGCTTCCATGGAGGATAAAGGCACTAACTCTGCTAGTGCTCTCCTGTTCTCTCCTGGAAGCACAAAAACATTTCATCCCCTGTAAAAGTAAGGGAAGTAGGTGGATCAAGAAACCCCCTTGGCTTAACTCTGTACTTCTGATTGTGCTCAAAACAGGAGAGAGGCATACCAGAAATGGAAAAGTGAATGAATACCCGGTGAGAGCTACAAGGGCATTGCCAGGGTGTGCAGAGATGCAGTTCTAAATGGAAAACCTCAGCTCAGAGTGTATTTGGTCAGAGCTACAAGTTTTGTAAAAAATTAGAAAGGGTTCTTCGGGCATGTAAATGATGAACAGAAACATTGTCTGCTTGTTTCTTAAAGTTCAGAAATATTTCAGGCTCTGCATTTTAAGTCTATGTTCACAGCATCTTTTGGAGTGCAATGCTACTAGGTTTGTTGACAGCTGAAATGCATTCTTGTCTTCTCTTTCTTAGCGTTGCCTTTAGTTCAAGTGGATGAAAAGGGGGAAAAAGTTCGGCCAAATCAGAATCGCTGTATTGTGATTTTACGTGAAGTACCTGAATCTACTCCCATTGAAGTAAGTGTTCCCTTGTTCAGTAAAGAACACTTTTCCCTTAGGACTTGGAGGTTAAATTTCTTCTAGATTTCAATAAGCATATCAAATTTTTTGCTACACTGTTAGTTTCTAACAGAACTTCTTAAACTCAGTTTATTGTCTTGGTTTGGATAAGAAATATTTTTGGTAGATGCATGTTGCTCATAGCAATGCTGTGGTAGAACCTGTAGTTCTGCAGAGGGCTGAGAAGCTGATAGTGCTGTCTTTGGTAGAGATACATCATTTTCTTGGCTTTGTCTTTCTTATATGCACTTGGTGCTCAGATCCTTGAATAAATAGATAAAGATGAAAGAAGACAAATTTTAGACTAGAAAATGCCACTGTTGCCCCTTGAAGCTTGCTCAAGTAAAGTATTTAAAGCTTTGTAAATGTTTCCATAATGCTGAGGTGAGAGGTGTCAGTAAATCACTAAGAATCTCCACTGGGTTGTGGAATGAGTGCAAGACTGGAGAACTTAATTCTTTGAAAGATACTTAATGCCACTCCGATGAAGCAGGGACTATGACTGATGAAAATATTAGAAAATATTATGGGGTTGTAATTAAACCATCTTAAATTTTCAAAAAGGAGAAGGTGCAGATTTTTGATGATGAGTATATATTTTAGTTTCTTTTCTGTTTAATTTTACAAGGAAGACTAAAGATTCTGGAAGAGTTGCTCCTCTTAATAACCATCATACAAAAATCAGACATACTGCAGTTTAGAAACTGGTAACAAAAAAGTAAGTGGCCTTAATAAACAGGAACATGAAACAAAATTATAAAAGGCATTGGAGGGAAGAAGTTGGATATATGCTATGTACATAGCTTTAAAATAGTGGCTACTTCTAGCTTTCCAAATGAAATGTAGCTTTACAAAGACTGCCTAACTTTTAGTATTGTACATTTTTTTTTTCTGTCACGAGTTCATCAGGTTGGATATATTAGCCCTGGATGTTCACTCTTAAATGTTTGACAACAAAGTTCTGAGGAGTCTTTATTTTCAGAAGGGTTGGTCTCTAGTGAAATGTTTTAAACATTGTGTTTAAATTTGTTGTGCTGGAAAAATCTGGATTTAACTAGCCAGATTTAATACACTATGTTTTCTAGCACAGCAGAGTCAGGCTTTATTTAAGCAGCAAAATTCCAAGATGCTGTAAGCCTCCGAAGTTGTGTTGCCTTTTGATGCTGCTCACCTCAAATCTGTAACAAAAAAATATGCAAATGAATAAAAACAAATAAAAAATCCAGGGTCTGTTGTTCTGTAGAAACTAGCCAGTCATGTTTGAGGTAACATAAGTCCTGTTTCAAATACATGAATCTGTAGACATTTGAATTAAAGCTTACTTGCAGGTTTCTGCTGAAAAGGCAGGATTTTTCTGTCCCATGCCATATGCACTGATTTTCATGTGGCTCCATGGTTTTGGGGACAGGGGAGAAATAGACATCTTTCTGCACTTGATACCAAGTTTAAATGTCTTCTCTGGCCTAAATAGCTCCCAGCTAAACCCCTCTTGCAGTATGGCCTTAGACAGTGCTAGTTTTAATTCCTTCCAGGGGGAGACTGGAGAGAGCTGACACTGCTGCAGGTGTTCTGAACTACTCGGTTATGTTTTGTAAGCCCAACAAGTGCTTTCTGTCTTTCTTTCTCAGAGTGTCAGAGTTTTGCATTTTACATTGATGTTTTCTTCTCTCCATCCTTCCCCCCTCACCTCCCCACCTCCTTATCAAACCACTTTCCCCAGGAGGTTGAAGCACTTTTCAAAGGAGACAATTTGCCTAAGTTCATCAACTGTGAGTTTGCCTATAATGACAATTGGTTCATCACATTTGAATCGGAAGCTGATGCACAGCAGGTAATGCTGTTTTTTGAAGCATATTAGAATGTAAAAGTAAATAAGGATGATATGAAGGTGATTTGACAGGTCGTAAACTGTATTACAAATGTGTAACGACTTAAAGAGAAAAATACCCCAAACTGTAAAAACAGTAATGTTTCCCCTTAGGTAGTATCCAGTTTTCAGTAACTATTAAATATAACACTTAAAAGGTTTTTTTTATCTTGTTCTCATTTCTTGGCTTCCTGGCTAAAGCTATGATTTTTTTTGTACTGAGAGTGTTGATTTTTTTTGGGTGACACATTGAAATACTTAAATCATAACCATTAGAGTCTTGTTTTAATGCCACTGAAGCACTTAATGATAAGTTAAATGTTGCTAAATGCAGGTGATGTATGAGAGTTTGCAATACTGTAACATTAACAGACACTCCAAGAATTATTGTTAGGCTCAGCCTGTCAAAACTTAAATTTCCTTTATTTAAATTACATTTGACAAATCTAACATTTTTTTTTTTATAAAGGCTTACAGATACCTTAGAGAAGAAGTGAAGACTTTCCAAGGAAAACCAATTAAGGTAAATAGGAGTTTATGATGTTAGGGGTGGGGCATGTGTGTTCTGGGTTTTGTCGTGCTCACTGTGATTTCTATTATAAATTTAAATGGTCCAATCTCAGCAGCTGTTTGACCTGGAGGTGGGTTTAGAAATGTAGCACATACAACTTTACCTCTCCTCTTCCTCATTTCTGGCAGTGGTATATCCAGCCCAGCATCAGGCAGCAGGGAAGCATTCAGCTGTTCCTGCTGTCCATGAAGGACAAAGCAGTGAGTGATGTGTCCAGTAAAAGTTTGAGAGCTGCTAATTTGAACCATCCTGACTTAATTTGAAAGACTGCTGTAATAAATAATCTAATCTCCTTTGCAGGCAAGGATAAAAGCAAAGGCAATAGCTATAAACACATTTTTGCCAAAGAATGGATATAGACCTCTGGATATGAACCTCTACACACAGCAGCGCTACACAACATCCTTTTACATACCTCCAGTATACAGTCCCCAGCAGCACTTCCCACTGTACAGCTTAATTGGCCCACAGACCTGGTCAGCCACGCACAGCTACCTTGACCCTTCATTGGTAAGTCTCTTGATTCTGAAACAGTTGTGTTCTTTTCAAAGCTGATACTATTTTCTTATTGAAGTGTAGGAAACATACCTATCCTGAAGAGGGGAGTTTAAGATTCCGGTTCTTCTTGAAAAACAGTCCTTCAAAATCCTTGCCATGGTGTACAAGATGGATTATTTGAAAATTGTATCAATCTGGAGTGTAGTTCTCTTCTTAAACCTTTCAGGTTTTGAGGCAGTTCCTTAGTAAAGACTTGTCAAGATACCAAGATCATCTAACAGGAAGTTAGGTTGTAGGTTAACATGCTGAATTGCCCTGTTTGGCATGTTCTTAAAGCAAAATATTTTCTGTGCAATAGTAATGTCTCTTTTGGCAATGAAAAGTGAAATTGCTTTTGCTAATTAGAAAAATCACTTTTAAATTGCTTTTTAAGTTATTTTCTTAAAGGGGCTGTTGGTAAGGCTTGAAGCTAGGGTGGTAGCAATAAATCCTTAAATACTCTAATGAGATATCTTCTGTATCCTGCAATGCTACTTCTGTCTTCTGCATTGTGGCAGTCTCATCAGAATTACCTTCACCCCTTTTAGTTGGCCTTTGTTACCCTACAAATACATGGAGTTTCCTGTAATGACTGGGAGGCTCAGGTTTCCTATCTGAAGCCTCTTTCTCCCCTCTGGAGATGCCTGTTTACTTGTGGCTCAAAGAAATGAGGGGAGTAATGCTCAAAATTAAAAGTTCTTTAGATGTTTTTTTTGGCAGAGGATTAAAGTGTCCTTGAACAAACCTGAGCAAACATCCTCTGTACTGAACCACAGCTAATTAAAAAGTTGGTGTGCTAAACACTTCACACCCAGGGAAGGGAACCAGAGGCCTTGCAGGGGGAGCCATTCAGGGGGGGATGAAGAATGTGGAGGAGGCAAGGTAACACAGTGAGCAGTGTTATTCCAGGAAAAAGCTGTCTTGTTAAGCAGCAATGAATGTGAATCTTCCTGTAGATAAACTAAGACTGTTGCACAGTCTTGCTCTGGGATACTGAAGGAGCTGGATGGGAATAGCATAGGAGACACATATTAATAAACCACAGGTTCATACTGTGTATCTACCTTATGTTATCCTGTAGCTTTTTGTATCCAAGAAAGCTTACTAGTCCTATCCTTTGGGAAAGAGTTGATGAGTTTGCTAGCATTAAAGATCTCAAACTTTTCTTAGTCAAAACAGGAAATCAACTCTCTGTGCTTTGCTTTTCACTGTTCTGCAGTGTATTGTCATTGGTTAGCTGCATTTTATGTACATGACTGTAACGTGATGTTTCTTGATTCTTTTGTAGGAAGAGCTATATTTGAATAGAAATCACTTGAGGAGAACAGGGACCATGAGGAACCATGACACAGCAATAATTTTCATGAGACAGGGTTGCAGTTTGCATGTAGAGACTTGTGTGAAAATACAGCAAAGTTTCTCTATTCTGCTTCAACATAAACTCTACTGTGTCTCATCTCTAATTTGAGATTGAATACCCCAGTCGTGTGGGCGGTACCATTTTAGTTCTGAAACTTGAATATGGCAACACATGTCCTCAGGACTCTAAAACTACCTCATTCTTCATCATGTACTTAATCATATTTGGGAAAAGATCTAGTTTTTCCTGTTTGGGGGGGAAAAAAAAGAAATTGAAAAGAAAATATATTTGAACCAGTTGACTTCTGTGGAGATGCTTTTGGTGTTATTGGAAAATGGGAAGAATTTTGTTTCCTCCAAAAGGATCGCACATCATTATAAAGAAGAGTTGAATATTGCTAGTGTCCCTAATATGTTCAGTGTCTTCTCATTTTTCAGGTTCAGTGGTTGCTTACTAGCTTTGATAGAATTTTGCAGCATTTATGTTGTAACTCTTAAACCAGAAACACTTCAAAGCATTATTTTGATGAAACTTTGTTCCTCGAGGAGCTTGTTACAGTCCTCCTTTAATGGCCTTTTTGTGAAGCCTGAGGAGGTAGCATTTGCTGTCATGCATGCTAGGTTAGGCTAGCAGTAGTTTGATATGACAGCTTTGGTGTTAAATTTTGTTTTCCATTGATTAGTGATTTAACTTGCACAAGAAACCTTTTTCAAGTTTAAATGTACCTTTATAGCAAATGGTCTTAATCCCAGCTGTTCCTCAACGCTTAATAGAATGTAGAAAGAATCTTTTTGTTCTGCATTATAGTTATTTTCAGGGGGAAAATACAAGCAAGCATTTGCTGGTGCTAACAGTAACATTCCTTAAATGAAACTCACACATTTAAATAAAAAATACAAAAGTGTGCTAGTGAGGTTGGAGAAATGACTTTGAACATGCTTCAGGTTTTGAGGCATCTTGTTACTACAAGACCTTAGTATGCACCCACCCCAGAAAATGTTTTACTAATATTTCTTCAGACAAGAAGACAGCGTTTCACATGTAGAATAAGGTGGTAAGATCTGAAAAGCATCAGAGTTCCACTTAACATCCACTTATTCTCTAGGCTTCATTTAAATGTCACATGGAAGTAGAATGAGGAACTAAAAGGAAGTTGTTGGGGTTTTTTAAGGGAGGAATTCATGTACAATTGTAAGAGAAACAGTTACAGGCCACGTAGATTAGAGGCTCTGACAAAGAAGTATCTTGGTACTCCAAGGTCACATGTAGTATGGTGTGAGATAGGAGGAGAGCTGTTTAACTTGCAGCCAAGAATTTTGGCTTGATGTTTTTCAATCCTCTTGAACTATCGTCAGTTGAATATGTGCAGTGGCTGACTTCTGTAAGCTTGGGGTTTTTCCAGAAATTTTGTAAGTCAGCTACAAGGCACTAGACAGATTCTGTATTGCTGTTCGAGACAATCTTTTGAGTACTGTCCTGCACAGAATGACATAAAATATGGGGTTAAGAAAAGTAATGCTCAGTTTGTTTATAATGATGAGCATGCAATACATTTTTTTTAGGTAACACCATTTCCAAATACTGGATTTATCAATGGGTTCACATCTCCAACCTTCAAGCCTGCTGCTTCTCCACTGACAACACTCAGACAATATCCTCCCAGGAACAGGCAAGTTCATCTATCTTTTAACAATACTGTTGTATTATCTGGCACAGGGGGTTTTCATCTGCTTATTTTGGTAACACCAGCTAACTGGAGAATACTTGTGGAACTGAGCCTGGTGCCAGAGGTGAGGCCAAAGGGCAGATGGTACTCCTGATGTTAATGGATGCAGTGTTTTGAAATGTAAATGGACAGTCTGAAAGCTGAGAACTTGTCTGTTCTGTGATTTAGGGTATTCAGCTGAAATATTCTGAGATGACATGACATCAGCAGGATTATTCATATAGTAAAGACCTAGTTGAAAGCAGACAGGGAAAAGGTTAATTTTGATAATTCACATGAGCTGTTACAATGAATGTTGATCATTCTTATAAATGAAATAAGTGATAAAGGACTGAAGATCTTGCTTCTTCTGAATTTTGTGAATAGGCTTAGGCCTCAGAAGGTCTCTGATAGTGTGCGTATGTTGAAATGACTTTTGAATTTATAGGAATCCTAGCAAGTCACATATACGACATACAATACCCAGTGCAGAAAGGGGACCTGGGCTTCTAGACAGTCCTACAATATTCAACTTTTCTGCTGATCGTTTAATCAATGGCGTCAGGAGTCCACAGACGCGGCAGCCGGGACAAAGCAGGACACGGGTGCAGAGCGCTACCACCAGTTACACCAAGAGGGAAGTGGGAACTGGCCGGATGGAACAGACCAGCGTTGACTCATCCCCTGGATTAGGGAGAGGAAGGTGAGTCTGCTCCATAGTTGTCCTCTGAACAGCCAAGCACTGCTGCTTCTAAACTGCTCTGTTTAGTGGAGGTGTGGTATTGTTACTGTTCTCAATACTGCTTTAAACTCAGACTCTTTCCTCAAACCTAAAATTTTGCAAAGTACTTCACAGAAAGTGTTAAATACAGAACAAAGACAAAGCAGACTTGCATACTTTCCTACCAGATGAAAATTATTATTGGCAACTGATAAATAATTTAGATCTGTAAGATCTAATCTTCTATCCTTTCTTCATCTGGTGCAAGGAAGTTTTTGTATATTATTTGTTTGACTTTATTGAAGAAGTTCTGCCCAATTCCATTGTTCCGCATTGGCAATTGTACACCTGAATGTGTATTAGCAGTGCTCATTCTTCACTTTTTCAGTTGAAGGATCAGAATTTTGACCAAACTGGGCATACACAACAGCGAAGATGATGGATTGGTATGGAGGGAGGAAAAACTGCTACAGGCAACTATGGAAACTATTGTTACGTTGTTTTAAAAGCAGCCTAACAAAAAACAGAACCAGCTACCTGGGGAGCTGAAAATTGGCGCATTTATAAATACAGTTCTAATAAGTGCTTCATAAAAGTATTGTGCAGCTTTGATAATGGCTGTATTTATGACTCCAAGTAAATCACATTTTGAGTGACTTACTGAATTGGAAGATAACTCAAGTGTTTTGCAGATGATCCTATTTCAGACTCGTATCATTGCAAAATTAAATGGGTATTTTGTGCAAGGGTTGTAATACTTTTCTAAATCTAATTTACCAAATTGTGTTATAACTAATGGATGAAAGTATGATTAAGAACTCAGGAAACAAGATTGCTCAAACTATAGACTACAAAAATGTGCAGGAATAGTCAGTACTTAAGATTATATTATTTTGATGTTGCAGTATTGAATACGTTTAGAATAATAAAAGTCAAATTAACTTAGAAAATATATTGAAACTGAATTAGAATGCACTGCAAATTTTATGGTGCTGCTTGGAGGGGCTTTACCTGAAGCAGGGCTGGGGGCAAAGTGCTAAAAATGTTTTGAAGGAGCCTTACCTGGATTGAAAATAGTTAGCTGTATTTGAGAAGTTACATTGGTATACAAAAATTCTTGACCCCCTTATTTAGATACTGTAACATTTTGTTTAATCCTTATATGTAATCTCTACTGATATGCTTTTAACACAGGAATTACTTGTAACCAGTTTATTCTTAGGCTGACTTGCATAAGATGTATCCCTTTATTTTAAGGACAGCTTGCTAGGAATTTTTCCCTAAAGCATTTCTTAATAACCTGTGTAGAATGAAGATGGATGAAATAGCAATTGGAATTAATTTCTCCTGTTTTCATTAACTGCTTTCCATCCATTTATAGGCAAGATTCTCATATCTGCATTCTTTCCCTTAGGAAAAACTCATATGGCTACCGAAAGAAAAGGGAGGACAAGTTTACAGTGAGTGTTCATGATCTTATTTGTCTCTAGTAAAAGTAGGGTAACAAGGCAAGAGTGTGGGTGTTTTGTGGAGTAGCAGGGGACATAAGTTACTGCAGAAGCGGTTGTGCATCTCAGTTGATTAAAGACAACAGCTCATTAGTCACATGAGTTTACTACATTTGGGTACCAGAGAAGATTTTCCATTAATGCAGAAGTCAGGGAAAAGTTAAAATTACTCTTACAGTAGCAAAAAATTTCCATCTCAGTTTTTGTCAACATTCCAGTGTTCACATTCAGGAATAGCTAAACAGCTGAAGTTCAAAACACTTCATTATCAATCATGATTGATACTCCATTATCAATCATGATGACAGTGATGAACATTATATAGATCCTTGTGGCAGAATGTGTAGCAAAAATATTTTTATGAAGTGGTCAGTTAATTTTCTTAAATGCTTTTTCAAGTGCCACCAGGTAAAGGTATGCTAACACTATTAAAAAAATACTGTGGTTTTGAGAAATACCAAAGTAGACTTGATACTTGAAAAGGCTGCACCAAGTGTAGAAGAGANCAGTGATGAACATTATATAGATCCTTGTGGCATAATGTGTAGCAAAAATATTTTTTATTAAGTGGTCAGTTAATTTTCTTAAATGCCTCTTCAAGTGCCACCAGGTAAAGGTGTGCTAACACTATTACAAAAATACTGTGGTTTTGAGAAATACTAAAGTAGACTTGATATTTGAAAAGGCTGCACTAAGTGTAGAAGAGAAAAAACCGTGGTTTTGTAGGATTTAAGGTTTGGTGTGATAAAACCAGCCATTTCTTTGCAGTTCATTTTTGCCACACATGGCATATTCATGAAGTTGAACCAGTTTATTTCCTTATTCATTTTACAATTGTCATGTAACACTACTGCATGAGCCATAACACTTTCCTAAAGGTCTGGAATCACTGCATATATGTGTTTGTGACTCCTGCTGTTGATTGACCTGAGTGAACTTAGGTAAAGGAGCAGGAAAGTTTACCAAGTGATTCCTTCCTTTTGATTGCTTTTAGTTCTCATCAAACTTCCCAGAGGCAGTGAGACCAGATTGCTTGTAGGATTCCCAGTACTTCTTCTTTTTGCCCTTTAAAAGCTGCTTGAATTTTTAGAGTGAAATTTTGCTATTAACTTTTTTGTGTATTTAAAAGAACAAGGAAGTGGTACAGGTTAGGTATGAGTGACTGGAGTGAAAGGATTACCTTGGACACCTCCCTGAGCAGAACAGCACTTCTGACAGAGCTGACTGCAAAGGTTATTTGAACTTTGAATGTAAAAACGAGTAGATGTGAGTTGTTTGGAGACCCACGGTTCCTTCTGTTAGCACTGGGCTGTATTGCAGCCTGTGCAGCCAAATTCCTTCCAGTCTCTTCTGGGCCAAGAATCTTCAGGCTGTAGTGTCCAGTGCTGCACCTTGAGCAGAGGTGAGAGCTTCTCCACACCCAGGACTGCAAGGAAGTGTATTTGAAGCCAAAAGATTAAAATTTTCCTTTTAGACTGTGGAAATAATAGAATCCAGTATCCTATTTTTTGTGTAATGCTGTAGCAATTAGCTAGCGTGCACAGGACACCACTAAAACCAGTATATTTGGATGAAGTAATGACTTCATTAGAAGATTTTTCTTTTTAAAGGGAAAAAATTTAGAGTTGTATGCATGTTTGCTGAAAAAGAGCATGAGACTTTTTGATCAGATTGTTTCTGAGGCTGTAGACAATAGCCAAGTACTGATCCTACAAGAAATTAACTTGAGAAATTTTATGCAGTTAGCTTAAAAGTCATTGAAGTCCTCCCTCATCCTGCTAATTTAAGATGTTAATGCCACTCTTAATATTTTGAGGGTTTTAGGATTCAACTGTGTAACTTAAAATGTAACATAAAAGCATTTGCTATTGCAGAACTACAGTCCCCTTTAAGAGCAAATGTTGTGATTTGAAGAATGACTTCAGTTGTTCCTCTTGCTGGAAGATTGAGCTGGATTAGTGTAGTCTATCTCCCTGACCTTTGACAGGTCATCTGACTTGAGTTTTGGAGATTTGCAGTCTCCATTGCTGTAGCATTCTTCCAGGGGGTAATGCTGGATCAGTAGCAGTGCTTGGAGTTGCAATTGTTCTTGCTTCTGTATTTTTTCTTTCCCTACTTCCCTCTTGACACACAATTCTTTGGACATTACATGTAGTTTGTGAAAAGACCTCAAAAGTAGTCTTATATCTGTTGTTCTTTTTGTTCAGAAGCATTGTTCTCACATTCACACCATCTTGATTATATACTCGAGTTTTCCTTTTCAAAATAGGAACTGTTTCAAAGATTGGTTTGCATTTGGTATTTTGCAGCGGAGATCATCTTAGCACAGGCCTCAGCACAGTCAAGAAACACTTGTTTGAATAAAAACTCCTTTGTTTACATGATGTAGGTGAAGTTAATTGGTAACTTCAGTTATAGCGTATTACAAAGGAGTTTTATTTTTCCTGTGTAAATATAAAATAACTTACAAATCCTTACCAGCAGTTCTCACAAATGAGCTTAAACCATGGTACTTTTAACTCCTGAACTGCTCTCCATAGTACAAAATAGTTACATTTAACACGCAGGTGTTGTTTTTTGCTTGAGATATTGGTTTTCTTCTTAGATTTAGTTAGTCTCTGTTTCAAAAATAGTTTTGACACTTGCCTTTCTATTTTTACACAGTGACAATATGGATTAATAATAATTAGATATAAATTGTTATTGTCTGTACTACATACAAGGCATGCTGTCTTGCCCTTTCTTCATATATCTGAAAATAAGATTCTTGTTGACTCCTGTCTTTTTATTTAGGATGTTAGTAACTGTACATGAATGGGCATTATATTTTCACCATATCATGATACATAAACCAGTCTGTTTTCCTTTCTGTGTCAGTATGTCTGTCCTCAAGGAAGAGTCAGTGAGAAAATTTATTATGCCAGTGTCCCTATAGTTGATGCATATACCATGGCATTTGAATAATAATTAAATATTTTAAGGGCAACAGTGGAAAATTAAAGCATCTATTCCTCGGTACTCTGTGCTTTTTGGGGGATGAGATGGGGGAGCCTTCTCCAGGGGTTTGCTGATGCAAATAGAGTGCAAAATACAGTTTAGAGTTGCATATCTTTTCTGTCATCTAGTGCAGTAACCCCAACATGGTATTTCTATTCCAGAGAGGCCAAACACAGTCTCCACCACCCCCAAAACCTCCATCTCCCAGCTTTGAATTGGGTTTATCTAGCTTTCCTCCATTACCCGGGGCTGCTGGCAATTTAAAGGCTGAAGACCTGTTTGAAAACAGACTGTCCAGCGTGGTAATAGGAACGTCAAAAGAAAGAGTGAGTAGTGGATGTTCATTTTTGTTGAGAAAACAAAGACTTGCATACCTCTTTTTTTCTGATTTGGTGGTCTAGACATGGAAAAACTTGTGGGTTGTAAGAAATGTTCTTAAAAAACAGCTGTCAAATCATGTGCTGCTGCGTTCTTCACTTGTATCTTAGAATTTGTTGGGTATTCTCTTTGAAATGGTGTGGAATATGGGCACCAGTTTAATAAGTAGATGTTAATAACAGAGATTAGAAAATATGCTCTTTGCTGCACATAACTGCCTCAGGCTTTTTCATAGACTCAGGTGGAAAGTATGTGATACGTTTTCCCTCCTGCTTGAAAGTAAGACTTCTGAGTTATATATGAAACACTTAAAAGTGACAGAGACAAACTTCTAAGCACCAAAATAAAGAAGCTGCCTACATAATCTCAGTACACTAGGCATCATAGCTGGGACAAGAACTGCTACCAAAACCAGCTGGATCCCAGTGTTGTCTTGTCAAATTGCTCAGAAAGATAAAAATACACCAGAATAACTTGGCAACCACTGCTGTATAGATGTAGTAGAGATGCAGTTGAAAATTAATGTTCAGTAGTTTTTCATAGATTTCATTCTTAGAACTGTCTCTGCTGTGCCATCTGTGAGTGACAGTATATTCTCCTCCAGCAAGACTCACTTAACCCTCTGCACTGTGGAACACTGTGGGCTATGAAAGTCTGTATTGGCTTTTTTTGATGGCTCAGATTTAACTTGTGTTTTTCTAGCTGTACTGCAACTGAAGAAGTTAAGCCCTGGATTAGCAGTGCAAAACTACATGGTGAACCACCACAATCTCTGGTGTCTTCTCCTGCAATAAGCTGGGTTTAGAATGTTTTCTTTGGTGCCCATGTGTCAGGGGTTGGTAAAGAAAGGGGGAGGCAGCAGGGCAGCCTGCACCTGAGGCAGTGACTGTACAGATGAGCCATCTACTCTGTCTCCTGCAGGTGGTAGGAGGGGCTGCTATGTTCTAGGGTTGCATTTAGGGGGAATGTGCAGAGGAGCACCATGGTAAAAGCCATGAGTGTTTAGCTTACTGTCAGCCAGTACTACAGATGGTAGGCTGTTCTTGGCTAAGATCTATTAATTATGAAGTATTTTACCTCTGTTACTTATGAGATGGTTTTTGACTATTGTATTTTAGGTTTTAAATATAATTCCAGCACTTGGCTTTTAATGCTGCAGCTTAAAACCCTTTGTTCTCCTATTACAGATCTGGTACTTGCTTTGTACTTGTGATAAAGAACTTAGACTTCTCTCCTGTAGAGGCAGTCTTCCTATCAGTCAAGCACTTAGGCTTTATGATACTTGCAGTGCACTGTCACATTAAAAAGCATTCTTCAATTTACCAGTTTCATTTTCCAGTTTACAGGAGTTATTCTGTACCATTGTGTGGAAAAAAAGGATTATGCTGCCTTTCCTTGTTGGCATTTAAATAAAGAGTAAGATAGCAGCAGCTGGCTCCAAAAAGCAATTGTGTTCTGCTACAAAGCTGTTTGAGCTAACATTGGTCTTGCCAATGTATACAGGCTGCTTTTCACCTTGATCTCAATGTTTTTTCATGTCACTTGATGTGGTGTTACAAAGCACTGAAGTAGAGTTACACAGTGCTTCCCTTGTTTCATATAGATGGGCAAGTCCAGTGTATGGGAGCTGAGGGGACTAAAGGTCAATCATTTCCAGCAGTTGTTATGCAAGCATCATATCTTTATGCTCTTTGCTTAGTGATGCTCTTCTAGATGTAGCTCTGGGGAATGGCAGGTAATAATCATCCCACATTTTGTAACTAGGAAGTGCAACACTGTCAGATCAAGGGCTGAGTGTTTTGGCAAGGAAAAGCTCTTGCATGTCTGCTTGACTTGAAGCTGTTCACACTTAATCATGTACCTACAAGTTCTGATGCATTTGGGTCAGAATGCTCAGCAGCTTGCAATTTCAGGCCTTTGCACACACTATTACAGTGAATAAAACTATAAAAGCCGTTCTGTTATTTCTAAACATCCACCTTTTGCAGTCTTTTACTTTAAATCAAACTAGGCTTAGATCTACTACAGTAATCTATGCTGCCTAATTTTAGAACAGTGCCATCAAATACCATTTTCCTTTATAACAGCAACCATAGGAGTCTTAGGGTTTATGCCCTTTTGAATGATGACTTGGCTGGAGGAAAAGGAGGGTTTTATTATTCCTTCTGAGCTTGTGTTCTACCATTGCTTCCCCTTCTGCATACCAGAGTCTCTTTGGGGTTTGGAGTTTTTAGGATGAGACGAGTCAGAAGCAATACAAAGAACATAGCACCCTTTAAAACAAACAAAATGGTTATGAATGTGAGATATATGTTTTTCAGGATACAAAGTTGTCTTTTCCTATATTGTGACTATTTAAATTAATGTATGCATCTTGAACCTATTTGGCATTTATCTGGAAGCACAGTATCACTTGGCACTAGCAGAATCTTTTGAGGGCTATAGAAAAAGCCTTTGCTTGGTAGCAAATCATTATAGTGGGATGATTTAGAATTTAGAATTAGAGCTTTGAAGAAGACAGTTCTTAGTGCACAGCACTAGGAGACTTTTGTCTTCATAGGCTGCCTGTAGTTATGTGAACAGGTGCAAAGCCTACTTTGTCACCAGCAGGTGCAGAATTTCCAGGTGGGATGAAGTCCAGTCACTAGTGGTATTCCCCAGGGCTCAGTATTGGGACCAGTCTAGTTTAATAACCTCATCGGTCATCTGGACCCAGGCATCGAGGGCACCCTCAGTAAGTTCACAGACAGCACTAAGTTGTGCAGGAGTGTTGATGTGCTGGAGGGCAGGAAGGGAAAGGTCTGCAGAGGGGTCTGGACAGGCTGGATTGAAGGGCTGAGGTCAGTTGTGTGAGGTTCAATAAGGCCAAGCGCTGGGTCCTGCATTTGGGTCACAACACCACCAGGCAGTGCTACAGGCTGGGGACAGAGCAGCTGGAAAGTGGCCTTGTGTGAAGGGACCTGGGGGTGCTGGTTGACAGCAGCTGAACATGAACCAGGTGTGGCCAGGGAGGCCAGTGACATCCTGGCTTGGATCAGCAATAGTGTGGCCAGCAGGAGCAGGGCAGTGATTGTCCCCCTGTCCTGGTCACTGGTGAGGCTGCACCTGGAGTCCTCAGTTTTGGGCCCCTCAGTACAAGAAGAACATTGAGGTGCTGGAGCATGTCCAGAGAAGGGCAGCAAAGCTGGTGAAGGGTCTGGAGCACAAGTCATGAGGAATAGCTGAGGGAACTGGGGTTGTGTAACCTGGAGGAAAGGAGGCTCAGGGGAGATCTTATCACTCCTTACAACTGCCTGAACAGAGGCTGTAGCCAGGTGGGGGTTGGTCTCTTTTCCCAGGCAGCCAGTGACAGGACAAGAGGAAATGGCCTCAAGCTGTGCCAGGGGAGGTTTCGGTGGAAAGTCAGGAAAAATTTTTTTTACTGAAAGGCAAGTGTTGGAGCATGCTGCCCAGAGAAGTGATGGAGTCACCACCCTAGGAAGTGTTCAAGAAATGACCAGATGTGGCACTTAGTACAGTGGTCTAGTTGACAAGGTGATGATTGATTGAAGATCTTCCCTAACCTTAATGATTCAAAGTGATTTTGTCATTCAGATATGTCCCAGAGGGACCTGAAGCTTCTAACTTCTTTGGAAATAACCACATCTGTCTGTGTTTTTAAAGAAATGTAAAGGAAAAAATAACACATTCATTACGATATATATATTGGCTCCTTCTGTACCTTCCTATAGTCAATTTACTAGTATAAATCAAACTGTGAAGTATTTCCTGGTTGTGCTAATTTTCAGGCAGACCATATTAATTGGATATTTTGATTGTCTTTCTGTGCCTTTTTTCCTCCTTCAGAACATTAATGTGGATGCAAGTACAAACACTACTCCATCAGGAATTCCTCGAGAGCCGTTACCAGTTTCTTCTACATTGCCCAGGACCTTTGAAAGGTCTCCTTCGCCACCCCAGCCTACTGAGTAAGTACTTAATTACATGGGTATAATTACTCTGCTCTGCAGCACATTTGCATTTTCTTTCATCAGGCAGAACAATGTAAATAGCTATTAAAATTTTAATCAATGGAAGAAGTAGTATTTTGTTGTACTTGTAGTAAAGGCAATAAAGCTTAATTTCTGAACAATATCATAATAGTGATTCAATCATAATAGTCATTTAGGAGAAGAAAATTTAGTGTTGTGGTTTAGTTTCTGTGAGTAGAAGAAGTTTAATGAATACCTTACTGTCTTGTATTTAGATAGCTTTGAAACACAGAGTAAACCCATGGCCCTGTGGGCAGTACTGATGGCCATATCATAAAAACGATTTTTAGTAACACTTTATTTGGAACCTGCAAATCAAATAACTGAGTAACTAAATGCTATTAGAACATGACAAATTAGAGGTAGTGTCATGCTGCCCAGGAATATATTTTTTTCTATTTTTGATAGCGTTTTTGAATGCAGTGCTAGTCATCATGTGCTAGGCAAATTATAGCTTTTTTATAACTACTTGCAGTCATACTCAAACTTTTCAGACCTATTATTAAATCATTCATCTGTCCTGAAGTTTCACTTTTCATGAGCCTTGCTTCCTGCTGGATGATTGCAGGGACTCCAAAGTTGTGGATAAACAGCAGAGAGAGACACAGAGTACAGAAAGACTTTCTTCTTCCACTCTGAGTACTGCATGTAAATCGGTACAAGTCAATGGGGCTGCCATAGTAAGTGACCTTATTATTCACTTTTTCTTAATGATCCAGTTTGCATTTAACAGAATATTTATTGCTATCCAGTGTTGCCCAGTCATGTGAGCCCAGCATCCTAGAATTTGTCCAGCAGCTTTAAATTTGCATATTGGGCTTCACAATTACTTGCATGATATAATTATGCAATTAACAGTGCAAAAGAGATCTCCTTATCTGAGATCTTTTCTTGGTAGGATCCTTGAGGTAGGAGTATTAACACATATGTTGATATTGAAACCAGGGTATTCATTGTGTTTCAGCTGATTTAGAGTTTGGAAGGGAAGTATTTTGCCCTATGCCAGTACCCCATTTTTCTGGCATGCCTGGTACATTTTACCTTTTCTTCAGCTTTATTGTCTGTGCAACTTTTGTAAGCTTCATACTCAAGCCCTCATCTGCATATTTAAGTGCAGCAGTCTTTTGGGACAAGGACTTCACCCTTTTTTGTTCATAAAAGTAATTTTTCTCTTCCTCAGGATGCTTTGTTTAACTCTGTCCTGTTTGTTTCTGATTTCCCAGGAACTGCGAAAACCTAGTTATGCGGAAATTTGCCAGAGAACAACTAAGGATCCTCCTACATTGCAACCCCAGAAAGAACAGAAGCCAAACACTGTAGCATGTGGGAAAGAAGAAAAAAAGCCCACAGAAACAATAGAGAAAAACAGAGAACCTCCTCCTGCAAAGTCACATCCTGGACAACCCAAAGACCAGAGAAGACAGTCAGGACGCAGATCGTCCCCTCCAGCCGTTGGCAAACGCTTAAATAAAGAACAGAGTACCCCTCCAAAATCTCCTCAGTGAAAATAACACCTGGGAGGGATTTGAGAAGAGGTCTGTTTCCCACAAATTAAACCCATGTTCCCACTAAGATACCTGAGAATGAGTTGCTGGTTAGGAGCTTGCAGTGATACAAGGCATGTAACAATGCCTGCAAGTTATTTTTTTGTGAAATACTTTTTCCCCCTTTTGAACAAGCATTCTATTTTTCTGGGTATTTCTGGATAGTTGTTCTAAACCTTACATTTAGATTGGTGCTTAATTGGAGGTGAAGCTTAGTGTGATTTTTTTTTTTTTTTTTTCCCAAGGTGTAAAATATTTGTCTTTAAAAAAAAATCAACTTTTTATTAAGCCTCTCTGTGGCTGTGTGAGTGCAAGCTCTGTATAGTGAGTTTTTTCTAAACTGTTAAGCAGAAACATGCTGCTGCAATATTTTTAATAAACTGGTCTGCAAGTACATATCTAAATTAGTGTCCAAAAGACTGATAACGGCAGCTAGTGTGTAGAGTGCAAGAAAGTAGATATATTTTACAAATTAGTATGTGACCTTGAAGATTTTTTTTTTTATTGGGCTGCTGTACTAAGTGTCAGCAAATGAACTTGCACTTTTAGGTTAAATGAGTAGCTGTTTCTAGCATTTTTAAAAACGTAATCTTTTTTTGATGTTTTGCACACACAAAATGAATTCTACAGGGCACCATAGCAGTCTTTCTAAAATATTTCCTTTTTTGACTTACTGCAAGCAAGTAACCATCTTCTCACTCCAGAATAAAACTGATGTTATAATTTGCAAATACAAAGCACATTGTGAATAGAAAGAATCAAGTCTGTGAGCTTCTATGGTGGTGAAGCCTGTTAGTGGATGTTATCAGGAGAAAGCAGAGTAGCCTTCTTGTGATAACCTTAGCTTCCCTGTGCTTGTAAGGGAGTTAACTGAGTCAGCGCTGTATATTCTGGTTACCCCTGTGCTCTGTGTAGACTTTTTTTTAAAACTCTGCCCCAAGTGCTCTTTGAAAGAGTTCATATCTTAGTCAGCCTTGTGTTGACATCTTCCTGTAACTACAAGCATTGGCATACAGATTTAAATTTTTCAAGACGTGAGATAATGGTGTTTGTTTTGTGTGGTGGAGGAAGAGATCCCTGATATTTACCTCTGGGATGAGGTTTCTCACACTTATTTACTTTAGAAGTGATGCGCTTTCTGAAGGACAAGGATGCACTAAATTAGCAAGTTTCTAATAAAGTTGAATATAAATTATTTTTGTTTTAAAATGCCTAAAGCTTTTCTTTAAGTGTTTAAACTGCAGGAAGTTCAGACAAAACTCATTCCTGCTGACTATGACAGTACAGTTTATTCCACAAAAATGTTTATTTAAACAACTGATTTTTTTAAAGAATTATTTCCATCCAATATTTAAAGACTTGAATTTTATTTAAACTTGAAAATGACTTTGCCTTAACTTTTGTACAAGACAGTTTAGAGTTAATGAGGTCTGACCCCGTGGAGGGTTAGCATGAATGGCATACAGAATTACTCAGTTACAGTATGTATCTATTGTCACTGGTCTTACTGGGTAAACATACTGTAGTACAGGAACTAGCAGCAGTTTTTGTAATATACCTTAAAGATCTTAAACAGTTGATCTTTTTCAGATTGTTGAAAAACCTGTAAATGCAAATAGTCAATACTGTATTAAATATGTGCACTTGGAAGTGTGTGCTTTGCTTGTACAGTTGTAAATAATCAGAACATATAAAAAGGTACCCTAAAGAAAAAAATCTGATAAAAATTATTGATATTATAAATGTTGCTGTTGAGCTGGATGTAGATAAACTAAATGTTGTGGTTTGAATATTACTTTAATATGTTGTTTTTTCTTTTTCTTATTTTATTCTGGTGTGTTGAACTGACTCTGCCTCTTCACTGCAAAAGGGAAATGGAACGAAAGTCTTATTTGAAAGCCCTCAAATATTTTCCTAAAGTCCCTTTAAAACCAAACAATTTAACCAATTCAAAAGTGTTCTGCAATGTAAATAATGAATTTCAGCAGTCAAACTGTAATTTTTAAGTCATTAATAAAAATCAAGTCTAATTGGGGAGAAACTTGACTGCTGCAAAAATATACATTGAAGCTTACTTGTCTGCTTTCAAGAGTATCAATGCATGGTTCATAGAACTGTAAAGTAACTATAGAAGTTGACTCCTGATAAATTTCCTATTACAAGCATCAATTGGTAACTAGTTGGCATTGTAAATCCAGCCTGTTGTATGCTGCAGAATTGGTCAAAATAGGGCATGTGGAGTCTGTTGATTTTTCTTGTTTCAAAAGCGCACTTTGTGAATGCTGTGGGAGGAGATAGGATCCCGACACCGTCACCAAAAACTGCTCAACTACTTCTGTCATTGGATTTTTTTATCCCCTTCTCCTTTCCCCAGCGGCAGTGAAAGCGGTAGCTAGATTTGTGTATGGTTTAGGCCAGCTGTACGATTCATTTTGTTTGTCTGCTGCAAGTGAAAGGCTTTACCAGCTGCAAACAGTGGCAAGTGGTCCCTTCCAGCGGCTGTGAGCGGCTCGTGCTGGTGCTCAGCCAGTGCCCGAGGTGATCTGTTGAGACCAGTGGGATGTGTTGTGCTGTTCTAATGTATTCTGCTGCCATTTGTGATAGGTCAATACACTGTAATTACTGCTTACCCAGCAACAGTCTGTTGCATCTAAAGTTTAAACCTTCCTCTGATGTGGTTTTATAGCTTTTTTTAAAAAAAAAAAGTGACACGCCAAATCGCTGTGTAATATACAATACAACTTCTCCTTGCTGTATTTTGCTTTGAGATTTATTCCCCCCGCCCCCACTCAGTGACACAATGGAGTTTTTGGAGTAGAGTTGTGAAGTTGCATGCAGACTGTTGCTATGATACAGAGAGGGATTAAAACATAGCTTTTAAAATTAAAAATCTCCCAAAAGCAGTAGCTGAGCTCAAGGTTCAGGGATCCAGTAATTAAAATTGGCATTTTACCCTGTTAGAACTGTGTGGTGATGCTTTTCATTTTGAAAACAAGTCAAAATGGGATCTGAGATTCTTCCAGGAATTTTAAAAAAAAAAGCTTGCTTTCAAAACTGAATGTAATTTCTGATCAGTCCCGCCCCGTGGCACTGTCACTTGGAAACGTGTGAGCAGTGGCAAATTTTTTATGTTGCTGCATTGTCCTTCAAAGCCTTGAGCCCTTGGCATGGAAAGGCCCTTGCTGGAGGGTGGGCCAGTGTATCAGGAGCAACAGCTGACTGTAATGGTGCACACCTATCTCTGTATCTCCTTCAGCTACAGGTAGGGGTTTTGTGCTTCTGAACCTATTACACTAATAGCAGCAGACAATCCAAGATTTCTGAGGAGACCTAACAGCTGCCAGTTCACAAAATAGAAGTGTAATATGGGAGCCTTTTTGAGGGTTTTTGTTTTTGTTCTTCTTCCATTAAGACTGGAATCAAGCTTACATGTAAACTATCAGTAATTTAAGTTTCCTTTTGTGTCATAAAAATGTAAAACTGTCTAATTTGAAAAAAAATATGTAGGTTATGAAAAATAAAGATTTAGGCACTGTTGAATTCCTGATTTTTTTAATTAAACATTTCTTCAGCAGTATTTTTCATTACCTTTTGTCTTTTGCTCCCATTTTTGGAAATTGTATATTTCTGATTTTGGGAAAGAAACCCCCTTTGCTTTCCTGTTCAACACAGCTCTTTGTAACCATCACCTAAGGTTCTGTATCAGCAGCAAGAACCTCTGTGCTATATCTCTGGAGGTGCAGTGTCTTTCTCTATTAGGTAACTATGACTGGTTAACTTTTTTAAACACAAAAGCTGATGTGTTGTTTACTGAAGGTTCTATTAATTGGTTTCATCAATTTATTAGATAAGGTATTGGCTTGGTCTTAAATATGGATTTTAATGTTTAGGTTGGTGCTTTGGTTGCATGGCATTTGAATCTGGAGATGTCTTGGGATTATTTTTGGCTTTAGCTGGTCTTAGAAGTTCTTCTCAAAGAAGATCTTGCATCTAGGAAAGAAGAGCTTCTGGGATATTCTCTGTCTACATAAAATAATATTTTGGAAATAATTCAAACACCACCCCACCACCCCCTTTTTTTTGTTTTGTTTTGTTGAGGTTTTTCTCTTCTACAGCTATATCAGACCATTTATAACAGTGGATGTAAGCATGGAAATATTAACAATTGCTGTGTTTTATATGCATCTTGGGAAGTATTGCAGTATTATTCCTCATGCTGGTAGTTCTGTAAGCTCCTGGACAGGTTAGACTGTTACTGCTTCTATTTCCTCACTACTGTCTGCTCAGCAAAGTAAGCCAACACAGGAATACCAGCCTGCACTGGGCACTGTGAGCATTTCCAGGCTGGAAAATTCACTTAACCATTGGGCTTTGGTGATGACCTGGGCTACAAGCAGTTGAAGGCAACCAGTTTTCACTTGAACATGAGTGTCCTGTTCCACCCTTGGGACAAAGTTTTCTACCACTTAATGTGTGAAAAATGCATGGAAATTTGTCAGCAATGTTGCCATAATTCTAATGTGGCTGTGGAGGACCACCCCAGCTCTGACAGAAATTGGGGATCTGTTTGTTTGCACAACAAAACTGGGCAGTGTCCCCTTTGTGCTGATTTTCCTCAATAAAAAGTGATGTTCAGTGATGGTGGCAGCAATGTTCATGCTAAACACATGGTTTTTGTGTCCTCTTGGGCATGATGAGAAAGAGTGAGTGTAGAAAATTATGTGCAATTTGAGCATCCAAACGTTACTTACTGTCGCAGAAACGGATTCATTATGCTTTCATCCTAAGGCTTCTTTAGAAAATAAGATTTCATGAAGTTTTAAGTTTTCTAATATGCTTTTACTTCACAAACCTTTTTGTTAAAACCTCTTGTTCTGGTATAGCTGAGCTTTTATGACTGCAATCATTTAAGTCAGGGAAGTGATTGAATTTCAAATGTTGCTGGTATATAGATGAAAGCAATGTTATGCACTTCATCTCTGCTTTTGAGAGAATAAGCTCTGTAACAGTCTGGTGCCATCTGGTTATGGTAGCTCAGTTACTGCAGCCTCCACTCATCGTGGGTAAACGTCTTGGGCTATATTTCAATGCCCAACATAAATTGATCAGGTAGCACATGTAATACAGTTCCTGAGCTGTTGTGTCAAATAAGCACAGAAATGCTGCAAAAAGGCTGGCTGGCCTCAGCTGTGCCATTCTTCCTTCCTGTGTGCTCCCTCACATCTGCACACTGGCTGCACTGAAAAGTACCCAGGAAAGAGGGGGACTTGGAATAGGCCAGCAGCTTTTGTTGTACCAGCAGTACAGTGGAGGAAGGAGCAGGAGTATAGTTGATGCCTAGAGAAGAGGGGCATGGTGATGGTCCTAGCAGGAACACTGCTGCAATCAGCCAAAGTAAACTGAGGGTTGGTACAATTGGCTTATGGTGAATGGAAGGCAGAAATCTTGGCTTAAATGTTACCTTGCTCCCTCCAGTGTATGTGGCTCCAGTCATCATACTGGGTGATTTTTGAGCCTTTTTCTCACAATGGAGAGTAGAAAGGGTCCAATTTCTGCTCTAGTGTTTTTGGCTATTACGTACAAGCTGTAAATGTGCTAAATCTTTAATCTCTCTTATGATAGGCTATTAAAGGTCTTTGTGCATCTTGTCACAACTGGTTTGGAAGCAGTTCACTGTTTTGGAAAATGGAGGGCAGAAGGGTGGGTATATGCTGGGGAAGGGAGTCAAAAGATAAAATCACTCCCTAATTTCTCTAAATTCCCATCAGTTTGACGAGCAAATTGCTCTGTGTGCTTGTGTTCTGCACATGGGGTGTGGAAGCCATCCTGCAGCCTGATGGCTTCACATCCCATTCGCTGAAGGCAGACTGGAGGCATCTGCAGAGCAGTAAATCTACCGTGGCTAAGGGTGCTCTGAGGAAGGAGGGATAAATGGAAGAATTTAGAGTTGTAAAACATTCCAAAGCTGGACAGATCTAAGAAATCCACGTGGGTGGAATTGCTGATGCACAATGAAATGTGTCTAATGTCTTCCAAAACAAAGCCACGCTCTCCAATGCAGCTTGAGATGTCAGCCCAGGTAGAAGAGTGAGTGAGATTCAGCAGGTCCAGCCTGTTACCCCCAAGGCTGGGATGTTTTCCAGGAATCCACAGTTCATAGGTTGTGGCTCACACAAGAAGTGTCTCGCTTTTGCTCTTTTGTCTCCAACTCCAGTGTACTTAGCTCAGGTTTAGGGTGAGCCAGCTCTGCATGGCAGTGGCTCACAGCCCCCACAAGCCAGCCCTGTTTGGGGTGGGAGGCAGCTGGTGCCTCTTCTGCAAGAGGGCAGCATGATGCACTTTGTGATAGGAACAAAGGTGTGCAGTTAAATATGCTCTGTGGGGAAGAAGGCCTTTTTCCTAAATCGAACTTCTTGGGATCTATGGTGTCTGTGCTGTCCTGACCTACACAGTCTCTTACTAAAGGATCTTGTTCTCCTTTAGAAATGCGATGTGTAAAATTCATAGTCACTTTCCCTCTCTTTTTATATTCTCCTTTTCATGTCTAGTGAGTCAATGCTTTCTATTCTTGGGAGCTGCATCGCTTGTGGTAGATGGCAGCTCCCTGCTCCTAAGAATTGCACGTGTTTTCAGCAATGCAATAGATTCAGCATTTTGAAGCATTTCAGTTTGCTGGAGTTTTATATTTTGTCCCACTCAGTAAAGCAAATTTGGTACTGAGAGGAGGATTATCTAGGTATGTGTTCAAAACTATAATGTATACAATAAATTCAAAAAAGTATGCTCTATTTTTTAATATTTACGGTTGTTGCTGAATTTATGGTGTTTGTGTGATATTTTCTTCATTTCTGTGTTTGCTGGAATCTGTGTCCTTCCTGCATACTGGCAATGTGTCCATCTCCTCTGGGATGACTTGTGCTGGTGCTGAGGGAGGACTCCTGCCTTGAAGCTGTGGCAAGTAAGTGTTGGAGAGACTTGTTGATTCAGACAGTGGGCACTGAAGTGACAGATTTGCTAGAGTGATTTTCTCAGTAGATTTTACTGCTTGAACTGCCAGACAAATGCCTCCTTGGTAGCAAAGTCTGTTTCAGATAAACCTTTGTATTTTACTTTTCATTTGAACTAGAAATTACCCATGGAGAGAGAAACTCAGCCATGCTGGCTGCCATCCTGAGTGCTGATCCATGCTTTCATCCCAGCCTAGCAAATGCAAAGGCAGCCACACTGGGTTGGACATGTGGAAGTTGTGTGCTGGGTTTAATGTACATTGAGCTTGAAATTCAAAAAAAAAAGCAAGATATGCTCTGTGGAACTCTTTTTTTTTTAGTTCTGACACAGAAGTGGAGATACAGGTACCACGGGTGGTTCTGGCATGGGAAGGCAAGGAAGTACAGCAGAGCTGGACTGAGCAACACACCTTGTGTAGGCAGCACACCTCATGCTTCACTGTTCAGCCTCAGTAGGGGCTGCTGTCTCAGTGGTTCTGACAGCCCAGGATGCAGCAGACATTAGCATTGATTTGGTGTGAAAAGTCACTACTTTCTTTCTGCTTCAAATTATGTAGAATTGCCTGAAATCAGGTGTACAATTCCCCTTTCCTGTATCTTCAAGTTGTAATTTCTGTTGAGGATTGCTCTTTAACTGTAAGAGGGTGATTGTCTGATTGTCTACCGTATTTCTGGCCATGGTTCATCAAAGATTGGCTTTTTTGGATGTTGTAGAGTTGGTGACCTCCACAAGGCTGGAGAAATGGGCACCAACAGAAATCTTACAAAGTCCAGCAAAGGGAAATGCCAAATCCTGCACCTCCTGCTGCAGGAACAACCCCTTGCACCAGCTGGAGTGTGGAAAACAGCTGGAAAAACACCTTTGTAGAAAAGGACCTAGGGGCACTGAGTGGGCAACAAGTTGGACATGAGACAGCAATGTGTGTGTAGAGTACAGGAGGCCAGTGGCATCCTGGGCAGCCCTCAGAGCATTGCCAGCAGGTCAGGGGGCAACGATCCTTCTCTGCTCAGCACTGGTGAGGCCACACCTGGACTGCTGGGTCCAGCACTGGGCTCCCCTGTCCAAAAAAAGTCATTGGCACATTGGAGTGAGTGCAGTGAAGGGCTGTGAAGATGATGAAGGGATTTGGAGCATCTGTCAAACAAGGAGAGTGTGAGAGCTGGGACTGTTCATCCTGTGCTCAGGGAGATCTTGTCTGTGTGTACAAACACCTGAGGGGATGAGAAAAGATGTTGGAGACATATTCTTCCCAGTGGTGTTCAGTGGTAGGACAAGAGACAGTGTGCATGAACTGGAACAGGGAATTCTCTTCAGGCAGAAGAAACCCCTTGGGTTTGCTAAGGATAATTCAACACTGCTGTGGGTTGCCTAGAGAGATTGTCTCCATTTGTAGAGATAGTTATTGTCACCAGAGTCAGCCTCTCCTGACCCACAGCCACCTTCAGGTGTTTGACAGCATTTCTGGGGACATCTAAATGTTTTCTGACTTGATTCCATTTCTCTGAGTACTGGTGATTTAAAAATTCCTGTGAAAGAGAAGAGCAGGCTGAGCCAGATGACTGTGGGGACTTCTCATGCTCCATGGCTTGGACCATGACTGCAAGACACTTCTCCATTAAGAAGTGTAAAATGTTGGTCCCCTCTGCTTCTTACAGTTGTCTTCCCATCTTTTGCCCACAGCTGCCAAGAGAGACTGAGCTCAGCATGGTAAAAACTCCCAAGCAAATGACACTAGATTTGACTTGTAAGCACTTACATGGCGGGGGGTGTATGGCTGTTGTCTGCCAATACAACATAAAAGAGCAAGAGATGTGTATATAAGACACAGAAATTAAGTTACAGACCACTAGGCAGTGGTTGGGACTCAGCTTACAGATGTACATAAATTGAATTGTCTGCTAGGTCCGTGGAGATTGGATCAACAGCCAGGGGAGCCTGGAGAGCTGTTCATCTGCATCTTGATCAGCTGAATTTTGATTCTGTGTCTTGGATCTGCTTGAGGAGCTCTTCAGCTCTATTGAAATATGAAGGCACACATTACACAGCTTGTATAGACACCTGTAGCTCAAAGGCTTGATCTGTGAACTCGATTTCATATGTGCAAATGGCCAAGTGATACAATTCTTTATTAATATAAACATGCCTATCATGTTTTTTATTACAGTCTTTGTTAGGAAGCAGCTGCAACTCATAGGATGGTTTTCTATTTGCTATCAAATGTTTTCCCATTCAGCACAAACTATAGAAACATAGAGGAGTTCTGGCCTGAAGGGGTCTCATAAGGTACATGGTGGTAATAATGCCAAAGAAGTGAGTTCAATCCCCCATGGGCCATTCACTGAGAGTTGGACTTGATGATCCTTGTAGGTCCCTTCCAACTCAGAATATTCTGTGATTCTGAGGTCTTTGGTTCAACATCCTGCTCAAAGAAGGATCAGAGTTGGTTTCTTAGGGCATTATCCATTTGGGCTTTGAAAGCTTCCAAGGATGGAGACTGTACGACCTCTCTGGGTAATCTGCTCTGATGTTTGACTGCCCTTTTGGAGAATGACTTTCTCCTTAAACCCTTGTGCCTCTTCCCTCTTGTTCTCCCTCTGCCCTGCTGTGCAGATCCCTGCTCTGTTTCCTAGATGGCTCCCCATAGGTATGGAGGAGGCTGCAGGTAAGTTTCCCCAAAATAATCCCACCTGAGTGCTGACCAGTGCCAGCTCCCTCAGCCTCCCTGCCAGGGCAAGTGCTCCAGCCCCCCACCTTGGTGAACTCCTCTGGACTGGCTCCAATTTGCTGGTTTTATTAGCCTAAAACCTGAGCCAATACTCCAGCTGCAGTCTGTCTCCCAGAACTTTTCCACACAAAGCAGAATTATTCTAGTTGTCTTTCACCTTTGCATAACTAGAGACTCGAAAAATTTCAGAACTCTGCTTCTCCTAAGAGGTTGTGTACTACTTGACAAAGTCTGAAGTGAGACAAAGAGGTTGCTTATAACCCTGATCACTGCTCCTCTGGGGTGATGAGTACTTGTTACTTGGATTTTTTCCTAGTACCCAGTGGCTGCTATTATGAGACAGTAAATTTTTGAACGTATGGATTACTCAGTATAATAGGGAATAAAGTTCTAGAAAGGCCTTCAGAAAATGAATCTCTTGCCTTCCTTTTGTTCCCTTAATGCCAGACAGATTATTTGTTGCATTCATTTTGTTTCCACAATGGAAACTACCTTCCCAAGCAGTCTAGTCCAGTGTTGTCCTGACCTTATTACCCTTTTCCCAGCCTCTTCCCTTGTCCAACTTCAGCCAACCATCCTGGCTCTTCTCCCTGCTCCTCTGGGGCATGGGGAAGGAGTCTGAACTAGGAATGAGAAAGGGCAAAGGAAGGGACAGTCAGGGTAAAGCCGAATAAAGCCATGGTTCCTTGCAGTTAGGAGGGTGAGGAGGGGTTTGGTGCTCTCTGCAGTCCTGTGTGCCAGCAGGGCTGTGGCCAGTGATGGTGGGAGGCTGCACAGCCTGGCTGGTTGCCTTGGCCCCACCAGCCTAGCCCTGCTGGCACCAATATGGTGCATTTGTTTGGAATGTCTCTCCCAGACAGTGCTGGCTCGAGTGTAGTGCTTTGCTGGCATTCAAGTAAGAGGATCATTCCCTGCTGGAATTTTATAACCCACTTTATAAAAAAATAGCATTGTAGTTCTGGTTTGCATTGCAGCTGCTATTTAATCTGGTCAAAGAGAAGAAGCAGAGAACTTGTACAATGCGATTTATGATATTGTCAGTGTTTTGGCACTTATTTCAACTGTATGAGTTATAAAACCAAAGACCATGTCTGCAACCTGAAGAGTGACTTGTGACCAAAGCTGTATCGTAGTAAGCTAATGCTCTGAACGCCTTTTTAACTGCATCCAAGAATACTTTGCTAGATGAAGCAGTTGCTTTCCCAAAGTGTCTTTTTTCAAGGACTGGGAAATTATCCCTGTCTCATAAATACACTTCTAGTGCATTAAACCATTGATAAATGCAGGGTAGCCATTTGTTGTGGTTTAGCCCCAATGATCAACCCAACCTCTCACAGCCACTCACTCACAGAGCTTGTGAGGCTGCTCCTGTCTGTCTGGAGAGGGCCTCATCTGCTTGGTATTCCTGGTGGAGCAGCCTGTAGCAAACCTCCCCTGTAAATAAGGTCACCTGTCCCTGCCCTCCCTTCAACCCTGACCCATGAGCTCTCCTCCATCCCCAGGCAAATCTCTGGGCACTGCAACATTGACATAGATGGCAAACACCCCCTCCTCATCTCCCCTACCTCTCCTTCCTAAAGAGCCTTTGTCCTTCCACTCTCCAGCCATAGGAGCCATCCTTCCATGTCTCCATGGTGCTGGTAACACCAGCCCTGCTGGCCTGTGCACCTCTCTAACCTGTGATAAGCTCGTGTTTGACAGAGACAAAGAGCACACATGCAGTTGATCACTGCACTGTTGGTTACTGTTTCCTTCTGGTGACTGTGCATCTCAGTCCAGAGAAAGGGGGATTTCTCTGCTGGAGAGAAAGCAGCATCCTTTTTGAGGAGTGTATTTCAAAAGAATTAGTCACCAGTGTTGGTAAATCAACTAAGTGTCTCTCACCCGCTCTGCTTGTACTTAAATCCATCATTGGAAAAAGGGATTTGCCATAGATAGCACATTGCTGTGCTCTTTAGAGTATATTGGTTCTTAAAATTACTAAAATGTCGCATTAAATACTGAATTATCAGTGTCAATTCTCTTTGACCACGAGTAATGTGGTTTTTACGAAGCAAGAAATCTGCAGATAAGGATTTGTAGGATCCTCTTTATATTTTGCAGTACTTAAGAGATTGTCCAATTTCACAGATATTCTGGGACAGAAATTTCCCAGCAGCCTGGCACAGCCTTCTCCCACCGGCTCACCAGTGGTGAGCTCTACATGTTGCTTCCTGATGTTCCTGTTCCTGGAAGGCCCAAGTGAACCACCCATGTGATGTTGGTCCTACACAGGGAGATGCTGGAGCTCTTTCTGAAACACTCCACAAAATGACTTTTGGTCTCACAGAGGTGCCTGCAGTATGTTCTCATGTGTAGATACCTGAATGAACACCATGTATCACATTGTCTTTTGCTAGAGACAGCCTGTGCTGGGGAAGCTTTAGTGATGTTTTTTAAAAAGCACAAATTCTTGATTTTTTTAACAAAAGCCAAATAAAATAAATACTTCCATGCACATTTTTGATGAGTTTGCATCCATTAGCTTCTCTTGCCCTTTATACAGGGAGATATCAGGCAGATTAAACCACCCCCCTCAAACCCCACCTCAGGCTCTGGGGTCAAGGTTAGACCTGTGCTGCTGGGCTGCAGCTTTGGATATTTTCTTACACCAAGGAGGGAATTCCCAGAACTCTCCAGGCTAATGTTGATGATTATTGTATTTGCAGGGTGCCCCGATGAAGGAAGGAATGATGAATCTGACTCCATGTTCTCAGAAGGCTAATTTATTATTTTATGATACCATATTATATTAAAGAATGCTATACTACACTATACTAAAGAATACAGAAAGGATACTTACAGAATGCTAAAAGGATAATAATGGAAACTTGTGACTCTCCCCAGAGTCCTGACACAGCTTGGCACTGATTGGCCAAAGAGTCAAAATAACTCACACCAGAATCCAAGTGAACAATCACCTGTGGGTAAACAATCCCCAAACACATTCCAAAGGAGCAAAACACAAGAGAAGCAAGTGAGATAATTATAATTTTCCTTTTTCTCTGAGGCTTCTCAGCTTCCCAGGAGAAAAATCCTGGGCAAAGGGATTTTTCAGAAAATGTGAATGTGACAGGTGATCAGGGCTATAATTAGATTTTTGAGATGACTTGTTGGAAGACCTGTTTTGAACCAGTCAGAGCAAGCTTATTGACAGAGCCAAGTAAGACTCTGCTGGTCATGGCTGTGGGAAGAGGAGGCTTCAGTCCCCCCTGCATCCAGCAGTGTTCCTGGAAAGTGGAACTAAAATGGAGAGTTGTAGGATACCACACAGATGTAGGATAGGGCAAATTCCCCTCTGTAGTTGTGCACCCCTTGGCTGGGAATGGAACATAGCAGGCTTCCATCCAGGTTAAGGCTTTTCAGGTTCTTCAGCCACCTGAGGCTGAGGAGTGGTGGCAATGTCTGCAGGTCAGGTGAAATGACAGCTTTTGGTGGCAGGGAGAAAGCTGGATCTGTGCTTATGGAGGCACAGCTACCCAGGACAGAGTGTCTTTGGGATAACCTGGGTCAGGGCAGCATGGCCAGGTGGAATCTGTTCCTGCTGCTTTGGGCTTCTCCCAGCAGTGCTGGGGCTGGCATCAGTGGGAGGTTCCACCACACAGCTTTGGGTTTATGCCAGGGATGAGCTCCAGCACAGCACAAGTCCTGGGTATTTCAGTGCTCCCTGATGTCCAGGTGTTGATATTCACTGAAACAAAATGTTTAGGAATGTCAACACATTTTATGGGACGGAATTATTTTCTAATTAAACCGTGCAAGCTTAAAATGATGTTTGTGTGTGCTTGTGCCTGAATAACTGCTGCTCTCACAGGACTGCAGTCTTCCCAAATCTGGTCATTAAGATTTCCAAACCTTAGCTGCCCTTTCTCTGTGTAGTTACATATTTTCATAGTACAAAATATACTTTAATTAGTGTCACTCAAAAAAAAAAGAAAAAGGCAGGAAGGCTGAGTCTGCACTGGTTAGGGATAGAGCACAGAGTGATGGAGGACTTGCTGTGGGAACTGCTGCCTTGTTGTCTATGGCATTTATTATGCCACAGATATAGATCATACTGGTTCTTTCTGGCCTTCAGTCTACAAATCTCTGCAGAAACCCCGCTGCCCCACGCTCTCTCAGGCAGATGGTGAGGCAGATGAAGAGCAGAGAGGCACCACTTCAGCAGGCACCTTGTTGGTGCCACAAATTTTAAAATGCAAGTTGGAGGAAGGAAAATGTACAACAGCATGGGCTGAAACTTCCCAGTACAGAGCTCTGTGCTGGAAGGACACACAGAGTGGTAGCTGGGAAAGAGTGGGGTCTGTGGATTGATGAATTGACTCTAACTGGAGGAAAAAGAGTGACCCTGAGGTGCAAAGGGCTGGGATAGTCTTTTCTATCTTGAGCACACTGTTCATCTCACACTGGAGTGGGGAATGGGGAGTTTGCTTCCTTGTGTTAGATGAGGATAACAACTTCCCTTGAGAATCCCTGTAAACACTGCGGCACAAAGGACACAAACATCTCAGTCAAGTGTGAATTTCGACATGTCAGGTGAGAAAATTAGAATGACAGAGAAGGCATCTGAGAAGAGGGTTGGTATCTGGGATCCCAGTGATTTTAGCAATGTCTAACTGAGAAGAGAGGATACTGACAGGTCAGGGAAGAATCAAGGATACAGGGAGTGGCTTATCAGCTGAGACAGAGGAGAGCCCTCTGTAAGTGCTGTAGGTCTGGTTTTCCCATGAACTTGTGAGGCTGGTGACTTATAGCTGGTTCTTGAGGTCTGCACAGCAGGAGAGGTGATGTCTCCCCAAGACACCTTCAGCACTTCAAACCCAAGTCCATTAACAAACACAACACTCTACGTATTCTGCTGTTTGGGGAGCGGAGGGGGGAAGAGAGAAGTGACCTTTTTGTGTTCTTTCCCTCTCCCTGGGAGCCTGATGGGCTGCGATAACCCACTTAGTGGGTGCGTGGGCAGCGGGTGATGGCGTCAGAGTGACGAGAGGGAAGCGGCTCATTCCATATCCTCGGTGCTACGACACTCTATAAATAGCCCCGTCTCACAGGGGGAGTCTCTGGCTGTGCCTCGGCTCCTCTCGGCTCTGCTCTCCCTGGCGTGTCTGCCAGCGCTGCTCGGCAGCAGCTGCTGCACTCGGCTGCCTCTGCCTGTCTGATCCCCGGGGAGCGGCTGAGGGAAGGCTCTGCACGGCGGGGAGCCAAGGGGAGCCATGGGGCCGCCATCCGCCCCCACTGCTGCAATTTCAGGGACCGCTGCACCCGCAGCAAGCAGCTCCTCTGGGTGCCAAGCTGTGAAGCAGGGATTTGGCCTCATCCCAAACCTACACCAGCAGCAATGAGAACGGTAGAGTGGGTTCAGCGCGACACACCTGGCACAGGTGGGCAGAACTGGGCTGGATGAAGGGAGCGTCAGCTGCTGCAGAGCAGGGGCAGGCAGCTGAGCTGGCTCAGGTAGGAGGAGGTCACAGGCAGGGCCTGACCAAGGGTGGTACCAGAGGTGGTGGAAGCAGTGGAAGAGGGGGATCTGTCTCCATGGGTCACTCAGGACCCTGCAGCACTCAGCACTCACGCTGTGAGCAGACACAGGCTGGGGCAGCCTGGTCTGCAGCTCGGACTGGCGGTGCCCTCAAACACCTGACCATGAGCTGTAGCAGCAGAGGGCATGATGTGGGGCTGGGCACATCTGGCACACTCAGCTTGGGACAGGAAGGCTTGTCTGGAGAAGCAGCACTTTGACAGGTGACATATTTACACCTAGCAACTGTAGGATGGTTACTGCAAACACAAACATGAGAAGTGAAAGAGAACAAAACACAAAATTAAGAAAAACACAAATGCCATTGCTGCACATCCACCATCATTTCCCTTCTTTTCCTTGCGCTTCAAACATGGGCTCAGTGCATCACCCACCCAGCACACTCCAGCCCCGGTGCCTATGGGCACCCACTGGAGCAGACTGGGCTGGGCTGGGCAGAGGCTGTGTTTGGGCTGTGATGTTTGTGCCACCAGTGCCACCAGCAGCTGCTTTTGAGCCTGCTCTTGATGAGGTCCTCACCACCCTGCCTGAGGAGTTGTCACTGGCTCTTTATCCATCACCTGTGTTGTACCTGCTCCATGTTTTCTCCAGCCTGGAGAAGAGAAACTGCAGAGGGATCTTCTCTGTGTGTAAAATGTATGCTGAGGGGAGTAATGAGAGAAGACAGAGCCAGGATCTCCTCAGGGTATCCAGAGAATGGATGAAAGGACACAAACCAAGACACAGGAAAGTACATTGAAACATAAGAAAAGGCTGGTTTATGGTGAGGAAAGTCAAGCACAGGCTCTCCAGAGGTTGTGGAGGCTCCATTTTTGGACATACTCAAACCTGATAATGCACAGCAATGAGAAACTGTTCTGACTGACCCTGCTTGAACAAGCGGTTGGACTGCATGATCTCAAGAGGTCCCTGGTGTTTCCTGCCAATATGTGGTTGTGTGATGCTGCTCCTTCATCCCTCCTGCAGCTCCTGCTGCCATGTGTCCTGAGGCACAGCCATGCACTGTTTTCAACAAGCTGTTTCTGGTGCTGTCTTCCTTCCCACTGAGTCTCTGGGTCCTTCCCTTATTGAGCAGTGTCAAGAGAGATGGATGCCTCATCTTCACTAAAGCACAATAAAGTGGCACATTATCTCTGGGCTGAGGGAGATTGAGTGGTAGGTGAGGGAGAAGGAAGCTTCTCTACTCTATTTTAATTGCCTGTGTGACATGAAGGCAAAGCTTGTGGCTTCCATCACTGCTCTCCTGAGCTGCTCTAAGACATAAACCAGAAGAGGTTTGGATTGTTTCTTAAATAAAATAAAAAAGGCTTTAACTGGTAGCAGGTCAGAGATTCTAGCACTGTTTCAGGCTGAGATGGCATTAGAATATAGCAGCTTAGTGAGGAGAAGGGCATCAGCCTCAGGCTGCTGTGGCACTCCTCTGGCCAGGCAGATCAGTGATGGGTGGGAACTGGCAGAGCAGGGCTGGGGACACTGTGGGCAGCTGTCCTGCCTGTGGACATAGCACAGAACTAGTGGAGCTGGAACTCTGTGGCATTCACGTTCTCTGGACAGAGAGACATAATTCTCTCTCTCAGGGCTTTTTCCTGGAGAAGCACAGAGAGAAGAGAAAAACAATTCCTATCTCTACTTGCTGCTCCTGTTGTTTTGCACACATGGAATGTATTAGGAAGATTGTTTACCTGAAGTGAGTTCTTAATTGGATTCTGGTAATAGTTGTTTATATTAATTGGCCTATTGGGTCAAAGCTGTGTCCTGGCTGTCTGGAGACAGCCACGGTCTGGAGACAGCCACGAGTTTTCTTTAGTATCTTTCAGTATTCTTTGTAGTATAGTTATAGTATAGTGTAATGTAATATAATATAGTTCAATAAAGCACTTGTCCAGCATTCTGAACCAATGGAGTCACATGACAATCATTCCCTGAGTTGGGGTCTTGATGTTTCAATAGAACTCCATCTCATGGGGAGGGAACAGAGCACTGACTTATCCCTCAGCATCCGCTGGTGTGCTCCTGTAAATGCTCCTGTGGAAAGCAGCAGCCTGAACCACTTCTGAAATGCTGTTCTTGTGCAGGTGTGAGTGTAAGCAGCCCACACATGTGTATGTGTGTGTGCAACCTGTATTGCTCTTTATGGGACCCAGGAGCTGTCCAACCATACTGAAAACTGTTTCCATAAAGAGGAAAAAATTATGTTGGGAAGCTCATTTTCTGTGATCCTACCCTGTTTATTGACATAGGATAAGCATATATAGTGTTACTGCATTGCAGGAGTGACTGGAGTGAAGCTAAGTTTCAACCTCTGATAGGCAAAAATGAACCTCAGAAGTGCTCTCCCTCAGCATTTCCATCCAAGCTTTCCTCTGCAAGTTGCCTTTTCTGAGTCCTCTGCAAGTTTTTTTAACCCCTGTGTTTAACCTTCAGAGACCACCCCCTCTACCTTATTTGTGCTGTGTTTTCAAGTGAGTTCAGGTCTTGGCATTTACTGTGGAATTATGATGATTTTCACAACCTGAAACTGTAAAAGAAGGCTGGGGCTTCCCACAACAATCTGGAATTGGAGCAGTGAGCATGTATTGTGCTTACAGCATGCTTTGTGGGGGCTGTAACTTCCCTCAAATGCCCTCCTCTACCAGCCTGCAGCAGCAGCTGCCATAAGAAATTTCCATTTTCCACAGTTTCTTCCTACAGAGTCTATGTCAGATTTTAAGAGAACATTAGGGAGCAGAAGAAAAAGGAAAGAAAACTAATGTCCTCCTGAAGCCCTGATTTTGATTTTGGAGGAAAGGCCACAGCAGACCCTGATTAAGGTGT
>VYZP01017190.1:2884-31574 GCA_013400635.1 Hypocryptadius cinnamomeus | reverse complement strand
GTTGGTCAGGAGCCCCCACCCAGTGTGTTGCTTCAAGGAAGGACATTAAACCTCCTAAACTGCAGTCTGATGGGAGGTGAGGCCAGTGTGACACTGCTCCATGGCTCAGAGAGCTCTGCCTGTCCTCCTGGGGGCCTCTTGCCCATTTGGTAGCCAAGTTGCCCAGCCCTGTCAATCCTCATGAGGCTGGCTTGGCACTGCTCACCCCAGGGTGGCTGATTTCCATCCCCACACCCTGGCTTACCGGGATCTCAGCATCACCCTAGGGCTGCATCAGTCAGCCCTGTTGCGACAGGACGAGTCCTTCATCTCCCTTTCACATCATCTCCCGTTCTTGTTTGTGCCTGGGATGTCCTGCTGCTCTCCCCTGCTGTTGGCAGCTAAAATGCAGGTGACAGCTCCCCTGTTTTACAGAAGCTGCTGAAATTTTGGCAGCGTGGCTTTTCCCTTAGACTTTGTTGAGCAGAATGCTGTCAAGTACAGCTGCACACAAAAGCGAACACTGCACCGGGAGCGCTCCCCAGCTCAGCCGCCTTTCCCACCACATTTTTGGGAGAGAGCTGTCAGGGTAACAGGTCTGACTCAGCCTCCTGAGGTGGTGTTCAGAGGCAGAGATTAAGAGCAAGTGTGAATTAAATGAGGTTTGAAGTGTTCAACAGCAGGCACTCCCCAGTGTAAACATTTTGCCTCAAAACTTTGTCAGATTTTAATCTAAAGGAAGCAGTGAGGCTGGAGCAGACGGGTCTTTGGTGGGATACACCTGTCCCAACCCGGAGCACCCAGCCCTGAGCTCCTGCCTCACCTGGGACTCTCCACTGCTTTCGGCATGCCTGGGCCCAGTTCAACAGCAGAAGCAATGCCACCGTGTCCTGTCCCCAACCACCCCCTGCAGTGTCACATCTGGCTCCTAAAAGGCACCATAAACCCTGCTGGCAGTGGCTCTTGTGGCATCACTTTTCCTGGCATGCTCTACCTAAACCGGTATCAAAGCATACAGCTACAAACAGTGTTTTCTCCCTCCTCTTCTATTTATCCTGTGCATTTCAAGAACGAAATCGCAGGCTCCCTTCCTTACATCTAATTTTTCTCTCCGGCACTAGAGGGCAGAAGGAAGGAAGGTGGAGCCGTGCGACCCTGACCTGCCTCAGCAGCTATCCAAGGGTGCACAAATAAATCTGCCTTGAAAGGCTTTTCCCTTTGCCCATTATGAGCGCTCATCAAGAGTTTGATGCCCCAGCCTCTTTAGCGCTATTAAAGTTTAATACTTCGATATTGCATTTCAGAGGTAGCACAGCGCGAACCCTGCGTGCTCCAGGGCGGCCCCGCGCCCAAGCGGCGCCCCCGCCTGCTCTGGCCATAAAGCGGGCAGCTGCGGTTTCTGCAATTTGGGAAACGACTTCGTGTGGTGGAGAACTTGCTTCTTCCCTCGTGGCAAGGCTGCCCGCCCGCCCTCAGCATCCCTTTCCTTCGAAAGCCTCGTCCCCCCGCCCAGTGCCCGTGGGAGGGTGTTTCGCGGCTCCCAGCAGGGCAGCGGGGAGGACAGAGGGATGCACAGGGAGCGATTTGCCTGGAGTGGGGGTGATGGAGCCGCGTTACAAAACACCAGATCCTACCAGGCTCGGAGGATTTCTCATTCAACCCACCGAAGGCAGGGGCTCTTTCTTTTTCTTGGGGGGGGCAGACGGATGCCTCATCACATGTTTTTCTCTCTGCCAGGGCAGCAGTGTCCGGGCGGCCCCGGGGCTGCGGCACGGAGGATTATCCCGCCGGGAAGGCCCGGCTGCCGGCCGGTCTCTGCCGGGAGGAGAGCAGAGCGGGAGCGGAGCCCGGAGCCCCGCGGGATGGGCGCTGCTCTCCCTGGGTGAGGAGGAGCCCCCCGGGAAAGGCACGCCGGGTTTGCTCCGGGATGAGGAAAAGCAGAAACCGACGGAACCAGCTCCTCCTGCACCCCCAGCTGCTGCTATTGGATGGCTGAAGGGCGAGGGGCAGATGGCAGCCGACAGCAACTCCTGTTGAACGAATTCATTTTATTCCTCACCGGATTTTTGCAACGTCTGTAATTAGCACGCATGATATAAGTAGTTATTTAATCGACAAATAAGACTAAAAATATTCTTCCTTTTTATTTTTCATTCAGTTCATCTCCTCAGCATATCCCTTACTAGGATGAAATTATCTGATATTTGTGGGTAATGGAGAGAAACGAAATTTCTTATATTCAAATGAAACTGCACTAAAAAGGGTTTTCACAGTCTGCCACACTTTTTGAGATTAAGACTTTTATTTTGTTTTCTACCCAGGAAAAGGAATCTCTCATATGCTGGCAGTAAAAATGACACCAGAAGAACTTGTGGATACTCCACTGGTCAGGACACTTAATTTAAAGAAGAGCTGACACTGGGTTTATCATCTTCTTATTTTCATCTCTTCTGCACAGCTTTTCAAGCAATTTTTTTTTTTTTCCAAGCAAAATTTTGGTTCAACAAGTCAGCATTTCCTGAGTGGAGAGAACAACTGTCAAATCTCCTGACCACATCCTGCCACAGGAGCTCGGAATGCTGAGGGAAGCTGGGACCAAACCCAGCATTGTCTCACCTCGTGCTCAGCAGCACCTGGGGAGGAGTGATGTCCTGGGTCCAAGCTCTGTGCAGACCCACCACAGCACTGGACATTTCCTGCACTATGTTGCAGTGTCAGGATGCTGATATTTGCATCCTGGAGTTAATTTAGCATCTCAGTGTTGTTCGTGGTCTAATGCAAAGTTCTTCATTCCTGGCTTGTACAGGCCCATGCTGCTGAGCCTCAGGAGCAACTGCAAAATCCAGCTCCTTTTCCTGGCCCAAGGGGAGGTGAATGGAAGGACAGGACCAAGGAAGAGGTGTCTGTTGGACCTGAACTCTTCTTTATGTTTGGACACTTGACACTTCTGCAGTGAGGCCTGGTGGCTGAATTAGACTCTGGTTAAGTCAAGGACTATTGTCTTTCTGAAAACAAACCTCAGAAACTGGTTCATAGATGATACACACTCAGATTTTTGGGTGAACAAGTAATCCCCAGCTGAAATGGGTTTTTAATGGTTGTTCAGCAGGTAACACACACCTTGATGGTAGGTTTATTTCCCAAATAACATGGAAACCCAAAAGCGTTTGTCATAAATTGTAAATAAAGAGCAGCTGAACAAACAAGAGCAAAATGTGTGCAAGGAGCACCCAGGCTGCTCTTTCTGTGTAATGTCAGCAAACTTTCAGGAGGCTGAACAAATCACTGAGTGTTTTACCCAGGATAACATTTGGAAGATGTCAGGAATATATGTCCATAAACACCAAGATGTGGGACAGGCACAGGAAATGATCCCTACTCAGAGGAAATGAGACTTAGCACTTCTGCAGTGGAAACAAGAAATTTCAGGCAAAAGGTGTTTGTGTTCAGTGCTGTTGGCCTTAAACAGCTGCTGAGCACTCTGCTCTGCTCCTTAATGAATGTGTTTAAGGCTCTCATGGATATGAAACTTCAGTTTTACCTCTGATGCTATTTCTGTATAGAATAAAACATACCAACTACTTCAAAATCCCTGCAGGGGAACAACTAACAGCATGTCTGTCTCATGAGATCACTCTGTGGGAGAGGTGCTCATCCTTCCTAAAATTTCTGGAGCCCAAGTACCACCAGGTCCTCTTACTGCTTGTCAGAATAAACTAAGGCTTGGCTGGTCATAAAGTGCTCCATAAAATATTTTAATTAATAGAACATTTGCACATTTCTGCTCTATTCTTTTCCTTCAGCTGGAAGCTCTTTAGGGCAGAGACTTAATTCCTTCACCCTCACATGAGGGGACTCCTAATAAGGTGGAAACAGGAAGGAGAATGCTACAGGGTGCTTTGGTTTGTACTGCCCATGGAACTGGTAACGCCCGAAATTGTTTTGTAGTACAGTACAAGGGTTTTCCAGGCACCAAAGGATGAGCATAGTCCTGGATAACCAAGGCTTTCTCCAGCCCTGTGTGTTAGCCTAGGCCTCTGTCCTAACTCAGCTGTGTCATCTCTAGCACACAAAAGATATCATTGTGGTTTGTAGTAAAGATGTGCACTCAGCTAGAGAAATGCAACCTGAAAAAATAGTGTATGTTTGATGAAGAAAGGGGATAAAAGGAAGAAAAGAGGATTTCTGTGGGCTACTCTCTTTCAGGGTGTGATACCACAGCTCTGTTGCTCTGACCAGATTTTAGAATTGAGGAGAGCACTTCCAGCACAATTCACAATGGCAGCTGGGGGCACAGAGTGGCTGTTGGCTTGGCAGCAGCTGCCCAGGGCACAGGACATTCCCAGCCTGTCCCTCCATCTCTTGCACACCATTGCAGCAGATACCTCCATAGACTGGTACGTGCCATGGCTCCACTTGCCCACTCTGCTCCCAAACCCTGCCTGTTAAAGCCTCTGCTGAGAATATTCAAGTGATAAAGTGTTTAACTTAAATGGGGTGAGCTGCAACCCATGCCATGCCAGCAGTCCCCATGGTGGCATTCTGCAGAGAGGGGAGGTAGCTCTCAGCAGCCCAGCCCAGCTTGACCCTGCCACAGCTGACAGCTCAGTCACATGCCTTGGGGGATGCTAAGAGACTTTTCCAGGTGTTTATCACCTTCATGGTTTCAGAGGCCTAGGGGGCTGTTGGCAGAACAAGGGGGTGCTGGTGGCCCAAAAGGACTTCTCTGCTCTGTGTATTTCAGCACCCTTATGTTGGGAGCTCCTTCTGTGCAAGATGGAAAGGGAAGGAAAATCTGTATCTCTGAGCAACCGTCCCTGTTTCTTCTTGTCAAAGCCTAAAGATAGACTCCATATGGGCTGTGTGCAGCGCAGTCTGACCACACATACGGCGGATCTTTTCTCTTGGCATTTTTTCAGGCAGCAGTAGACTGATGGTGAGAGGCTTCCCAGTGGTGGAGCCTACTCCTCCAACAGTCTTGACAATGAGTGTGTTGGAGAATGGCCTTTCTGTCAGGTCAGGATAATAAATACACCTTTATTTTATCAACTATGACTTGCTAATATGACAAATATGACATGATATTGCATAATGCTCTCACCAGTCTAGAGAGGAGAGATGCACACAGGAAGGGAAAGCAGGAAGGGTTTGTTTCCTGCATCATCTGGGATAGATGCAGGGGAGAATGTCAAAGCTGGTCCTGCTGCCCAGCAGGACATGTCCGGGCTCACTCAGACAGCCCCAGCCTCTTGCACAACCCAGCAGCACAGCCATCCCCTCTCCTCTTCTTCTCCACAAGGAGAGAGACAAAGCTGAGGGAGGTCTCAAGGGAGGGGAAGCAGACCCCAAGGTCTGACTGCAGTGTCTCCTACACGGAGGAGAAAAGCAAAGGTGATGCTGGTGCTCAGCAGCGCTGCCCTGCCCCTCCTGCAGTGCCTCTCCTGCAGTGCCACTGCCCTCCATGCCAGCCCCACTCCACGGATCTGTCCTGTGGGGACTTGTGGCACACAGCACCCCTGCGTGGCAGAGAGACCATGCTGCTGCTGAGGGGTGTGACACCCAGCAGGGTGGCCTGTGTCTGCAGTGTTTGTCAGTCACAGCCCCTGTCTCACCCATTTCTGGGGGTACTTACCCAAAAACACACAGTCATGGTGTGATGGAGGTGCAGGGCTTCCTCTGCAGGGAGATGAAAGTCAGGATTGCTGAGTAACACTCATCTCAGCTTAGAAAGCCAAAAGAAATTAAAAAAGAGATCACTTTCATGTGTTTTCACTAATGGGGTTCCGTTAGCAGGGCCTGTATCAGTGGTTCTGCCTGGTTACAGAAAATAAACAATTCCCACCTATTACCATTCTCACAACAGTTTTTTTCAACAGCCTTTAGCATCTTCAGACTTCTGCTGAAATGACTTCTGCAGTGATGGAGAGAGGAAGATTGTTCCAGGGAATCATAGACACCAGACCAGAAGCTTTGCTTCTGCTTGACTTGTTTTGCTTCGACATTTCTGTGCCTCAGATGTGCAGCCACCACACAGACATATGGAAGGGTGCTCTTCAGCCACCACCAGGAACCCAACACCCTGGAGGTTTTTGCATGTTCCAGGCATGGAAATCGGAGCAAACACTGGGGCTGAAGCAGGAGGCTTAGCCTGCAAGCAGTGTTTGCAGGGGTGGTTCTCCCAGTGCCGTGGTTTGGTTTCTGTTCATTGCACTCCCTGCTCAGCAGGCACAGGGTAGGAGGGGAAAGCTGAGGGAAAACAGACAAACCAGTGGAAAAAATGCAAAATTATAAAATCCAAGCATGAAAGCTTCCTCGTCTGATCATGCATAGTGTGGTACGGCATTTTTTAGGGAAATAACCTGTTCTGGTTTACATGCACCTGGAGACACAACAGCTCCAAAACATAACTTTGCTTTTCCCTGTGTATCTCTAATAGCTCCCTGTGGTTTTGGATCTCAAAGAGCTTCTTCCAGTGGCAACCAGTACCCAGTAAAGAGGAATTTTCAGTGGTTGCAGTGTACAAGCAAGATGTTTCCTCCTGTCGCACGTTTGATGCATGTATAAAGGTGCCTGTTCTGGGGACAGCTACCTGCACACAGCCATTTTCCACTGCTCATTTTCTTTTCCCCTACCTACTGAGCTGTGAATTCCCTCATGCACCAGTGGAGCTACTGCTCATTAAAACTAATCAGCTGAGCAGATGCTGAAGGAAATAATGGGCCGGGAATAAAGAGAACATTGGTCATACACCGCCAAAAATCTCTGCAACAGGCTTTTGTAGTTCACTGAGTTTTCATTCTATTCCAAATCAACATGCAAACCAGCTCCACCAGGAGGAGAGCAGCTCAATGAGGAAAGAGAACTTCAAATTATGAAGGATTGATTGCCAAATGCTACAGAGAGGACCCATTACATGAAATATTCCGCACCGAACAAAACTTGCAACACTGTAATGGATATAAGTGCAAGTCAATCTCATCCAGCTGCCACCACAGCCGTGATTGGCAAAATGAAAACTCTCTGCCCATGGCCTGAACATCTCCCTGTGATAAAGGAAGCTAAGAAGGATGGTCTCACTTTCAGTAAGTTGATACACGCTGCAGAGAGGAACCCAGCTCAGAAAATGTCCTACATTAAGTTAATATTCGAGTATACAGATAACTTAGGGCCAAAATTAGCCTTCAGTTGCATTAGTGTAAATGCAGCACAACAGCCCTGGGTGGATGGGATTTTCTGGACTGTAAATGGAGGGAGGATTTGGCCCTTGGAAGGCTGTAACAGGAAGAAGGGAGAGTGCATCCCATTATCTGCCTTTGCAGGCGAATTGATAGTGGTTTGTGTGTAAGTGTGGTGCTGCAGACGGCTGGTGAGAGCCCTGCCAGCAGCACAGGCGAGGCTCAGGTACAGCCTGCAGTGCAGGAGCCCATGGGGAGACTGCAAAAACACAGCAAAAAAGGTGGGGAGGCAAGGCCTTGTTTGCTACGGACATTTGTTCTAACGATTCCAATTAAAAGTCAACAGAAGCACATTTTTAGCATGTCAAACGTGCCTGCTGTTTTCCTGGCAGGAATGCATGAGGGAAATATTGCATCTTCATATCTCATCTGTTTACCTTGGTGATGCTGCCTGGTGCTTTCTTGCATCAGATGCCCAGACAAACACAATTTCACACTTAACATAATTTTCTCTTTTTGCTTTATCATTTTAATTTGCAATAAAAACCACGGAATCTCTTTACCTTATGATTCACATTGACAACTTTTTGAAAGGCTGTATTTGTGGTCAGTATTTGATGTAGATGCAAAGCTGAAGAAATGTTTGGTAAGGTTTTATTTGAACACAGCAAATATTTTTGGTGACACTATTATCAAACTAGCTCAAACATCTTCAGGAATTCATTTCCTCTTTCTCTATTTTTTTTGGTTTTTTTGCTTGTTGCATGCTCCTGATCTTTTATTTCTCCTTGATTTTGTTTGCATACTTTTGAAATCATGTTTATAACCGAGAGCACAAATAATTTACCACTAGAGCAGTACAAATGGCAAATTTTCCAGTTTAGGGGCCAAGCTGGAAAATGAAGGGCCAGTGAACTACATGCACTTAGACCTGGTGTGAAATACAATATTTCTTCAGGAGCTAATTTTTACCCCCTTTAAGAAGACAACTCAGCATCAAACTCGAGCAAACGCTGCATTTTGCAAGGTCATGAATCCATCTTCTGATTTTCCTCGTCTTTGTTCTCCAAACCTGCACTCCATAGAGGTGAATGCAAGAATGCCTGGAGGAGAGAGGATAACAGCACAGGATAAAGAAGAGACACTTTCTTGGAAATAGATTTCCTGGGGCTGTAAGTTGGGAGTGGAGCCAGGCTGGGGGATTAAGGTCTGAGCGTCCTCGTCCTCGTGCGTTTTGTGAGTTCATCCAGATTTCCACGCTGGGGATATTTCCTTCTGTAATTAATGGGTCTTAAGCTCAAGTGTGAATAGCAATCCTGTGAACAGCCCTTCCTGGAGCCAGAATTTTGTAGTCTTGGGACTCAACTCTACTTGGTCTCAGTGTTGCTAAAACAAGTTTTTCTTTTTGTGGACCTGCCAAGAGGAAGCACTCGGGAATGTTGGAAGAATTGAGTTCCCAAAGCAATCTTAGAACAAAGACTTTAAATACCCAAATGCCCAAAATTCCACGTGTCCTCTCTTTTCTGCTTCTCACCTCTCTCTATGCATTCCTCCCTCTGGCTCTTTTGGTTTCCTTCTTCAGCCCAGGAGAGCCTTGGTTCACTCCCTCAAGCTCTGTGTGGGTGGAGCAACTCCTTCCCTCCTGTGCAGCCAGCAGAGGGGGTGGTGTGGGTTCCCTTTGCTTTTTGTATGAGGGGTACAAAGGTCACACAGGAACATCTGTTTCCCAAATAGTTATTATTCCCAGTGAGGGTCAAATGCACGAGACATTTCTGCGTACATGCTGCAGTTCTTAGTGGCCTCCTGGTGGCTTCTGAAGCAGACCACAGCAAGGTCAGATGGCCAGCACACGGGTGGCTTAAGAAGACAAGATGTCATTCTCATATCCTACAGAAGTATGGGCTGATCCCTTTTTCTCATCCATAATACCTTGCCCAGGCTTTTCTTCACCACCTCATTCGCTGTCATATCCCATATTGACAGCTTTTCTCTTTCTCCTATCAGCAGGTCTTTTTTTCTTTTCTATAAACCTATTTCTTCCTGTTTATTTCACTTCATCACCCCTGCTTGTCTTTACTTTTTTTTTTATTGTTTTGCCACCTTTTCTCTGTTTATATTTTCAGTAACCTCAATCCTGTGATGGAGGAGAAGGAATAAAAATAACAACAAAATCCCTTACTCTTTTCATTTTTTAGATCAAAGATGACTGAGCAACCAAGGGAGAGAATTCAGGGCAGCCTTTGATGCACATTATTGATGTTGGCTTAGCATGAAAATCTCCTTGTGCTATATTTGGGCCAATTATCAGAGGTCCACACAATTAACCTGAGACACCCTAGCCCCATGTGAAGCAATGAAATTTAAGGACTAGGGAGGTTAATTCAAATCTTAGATGTTTCTGTGATAGGAGATTACTTACCCCATTGCTTTGTATTTGCTGGGAATCTTGTGCTGAAGGTTTTGGTATTGCATTGAAGCTGTGCTTGGCAGCCAGGCTCTCGCTGACATCCCTGCCTTCCTGCCTGCTCCACTGGACTCTGAGCCCTGCAGCTCTGCTGGTTCTGCATTAGAGGTGCTTTGGCTCTCACACCTTCCAGCTTCCCATGGGAAATGCTTCACTGGCACCGAGCTGCTGTAGTACCCTTCACCACCTCACCTCCACAGCCTCCTGCTTATGTTGTTAGTGGGTTTTGAGCTTTTATTCCCTTTTTCCTCTTTGTACACATTTTCTGATGATCAAGATTTAGTCAAGACAAGATGTCACACTGCAGAGACAGGAATCTTGGAGACCCACAGTTCTGTCTTCAGTGGGTGCTGGGGTTTTCTGACTCCAGCCACTCCTCAGAAAACTCAGTGTTAGCTGTAGCTATGAATATAACCCTTCTTCTCCGTGCAGGACTTGAGACGCTGCACCAGTGTCCAATCTGGGGCTCTCCAGGACAAGTCAGGAGCAGACTGGAGTGGAAAGCTACCAAAAACAGTCAGGGAGACCTCTCTTTTTTTAAATTCCCAGGCCTCAGTGTGTAATTTCATTCAATTAAGATATCATGGCTCAGATCCACAAAATTATGTATCCAGCTGCCTGGGTCTCTTTGGGATCATCTGTTCAGAGCTGCTGTGAAAAAAGACCCCTCTGGGGCTTGCTTCCTTGGAGATGGCTGGTGTTTCCACAAGATCAGGTATGTGAACATCTGGAAGATGGCTCCCCCCTCCCTCATACCATCCTCTCCCAGTGCTTCCTTCTCCACAGCTGGCTCTTCCTGTGCTCAGAGGCAGGACAGCCAGCCTCTTGCCCATTCATCCATGCTATGGTGCTGGTTCAGGGCTAAAAGCCAGCCTGAGGTGCACCAGGCAGTCTCCAGAGGAATGGTTTGGAGTTACAGTCCAGCAACAAGGTTTGCCTTGCAGGTGTCCCAAAACTTCTCCTGGAAGAGCACAGACAAGGTCTGGATTGCATCAGAGCCAGACCCTCTACACTTTTCCTCTCCAGGGCCTGCAGAAACTCCTTTTGTTACTTGTAGTCTGGCATGGAGACACACATGCTGGCACACACAGCCCTCCTCCCCTTTTGTGGCCTCTGACAGAGGCAGCTGACAAAGCTTTTACCTACACCTGACAGGTTTGTGATCAGACAGCACTGGGCAGCTGATGTGGTTTCCTACGAGCACCTTCTCGGGATCTGAGGATTGTTTCTGCAATCAGGTTTCTTCTGATAGAGAAGGAAACATTCCTCTTGCACCCCTGGGCATAATCCCATATATGGACACACCTTTTGTGGACTGGGGACTCCTTATCTCTTATTCCTTTTCTACAGCCCTGGGTTATGATGAGAGTTTTGTCAGCACTTGCAAGTTTTGTCTTTCCCTATTTGTACAGTCCATGGTTTACCAGCTGGTGTGATCCCACTCTGGCTTGAAGAGAGCAATGTTTGTTTTAGGTGGACGCAGATCACTTTTGAGATGTCAGATTGCCATTCACAGCAGTGAATTGTGGCATGGTGAGTGGCTGCAGTTCAGACTTTTGCTGCACTTGTGATGATGAACTCACCTCAAACTGAACAAGTTTGCCTTCTGTCTAAGAACAAAAGTGCATCAAGAGAATTTTTACCTGTTTGTGCCTTGGAATATGGTAGCTATGGGTTTCCTTAGCCCTTTTTCTGTTCACGATATAATTTTTTGTTATGTATTTAACTTGGCTATATGGACAGAGATCCATCAGCTTATTAATCTGCAAAGCATTTTCCATTCACATTGACTGGGCTCAACAATTCTAGAGTGTTTCAGAAGACTGGATGGCTTGTTACTCACAGGATCATCAAAGTGGGAGACACACAACAACAAAAAGTCCATCAAACCATCCAGCCCCACCCCTGTCAAGAAGCAACTTTCTTTTTTACTGAATTGTTTCTTTATCACTGCACTGTTGAACCCATTCAAACCCACATGCCAGCAGAACTTGTGAAGGATGAGCAAACAGCAGCCCAGCCAGCTGAGGGAGAGCTGGGTCCCTGCCTTGTCTCACACAGTGTGTCACTTTCATGGCACATCCCAGCAGGAACACCCAGGGCTGCAGGGAAGGGTGGCAAAGCAAACTTGTCCCCCTGGGGGTCACAAGCTCCAGGCCAGGACTCCGGCAGTCACAGGATCTGCCTGTAACAGAAGCTTGGTAAATTTGTCACTTTTTATTCTAAGGCAGTTTTGCAGATGAAAAGAAGGCTTGAGTCCCCAAGGCTCTCCATATGGCACCTTTCATGAGCTCTAAATAATTTAGTAAAGAAAGTCTTCACATGTTCAATGCTCCCTTCCTGTGTCTGACACAGCTCAGTCAAAGCCCTGTTGAAAATAAAAATGCCAGAAAATAATGCTTTCTAAACATAGTCTGGACACCAAATATTGTTAGAGTTAACTTCAACTGACCATTGGTTTTTGCTACTGCCAAATCTACATAGCTTTAAAATCAGACTTACACCTGTTGCAATAGCTTTGTCTTTGTTAATTGTCTATGCTGCAGTTTAGATAGCTTAGCAGGTACTGTGAAAATGCCTTTCTTTGTGAAGTTATTTATTCGTTTTAGATTCTGCAATTTTCTTAAGCATGGTTGCTAACTGCTATTTTCCTATGCAAAATAGTTTCCTTTTCCCTCGCTATTCCTCATGTTCTTTCACTTTTTATATAGAGAAAGAACAGCCTGCCTGAGTTTCACATCCTAAATGCTCAAAAAAAAAAAGGTTGGTATGTCTGGACAACCAATTTGGGAAGTCTTCAAAGAAACTTGATTTGAAAGCTAGGGGTGCTCAATACTTGCTGAAAAGAACCCTGAAAGCCAGAGAACAAAACACATGTACCTGTCCAGGTATTTCAAGCAGGGGATCTATTGCCACCAGTGTTTGTGAAAGCTTTTGTTCTCCTTTCTTTTTGTGTGTCTTCTCCAGGCACAAAGGATACAAAGGAAAAATGATACGACTACTACCTTTAAATACTCATAGATTTTCCAGTGTGTGCAACAGTGGTGTCTGGGAACTAGTGATGCCTGTTTTTTAGGGCCTGCTAAGAGGTGTGAGGCTTCTCTTTCTGGAAGCCAGAGGAGGGTGCATGCTGTGGGAAGGGAGGTTACTGAAACTGAGGGATGTGAAGCCCTGCTGAGAAGGACCCACGCTGGTGAAGGGGATGTTCTTCCAGATAAAAGTACATTTATATTCAAGGAAAGGATTTGGACAGATTGTATTGTGCAGCATTGACTGCAGATGTTCAGAGGAGCCTTGGGGAAAACCATTTTTAATGAGCCTCAAGATGCACTTTTAGAACCTGGAAGAGTTTGTTATTCCTCTGTCCAAGTTTAATCTGAGTATATTTACTCCAGTCAGAAACCCTATTCAGCAGGTCCTTACAGCCTGTTGGAGTCCATAGGAGTTGAACACATGCTTCAATGCTTTCAAAGCCATGGATTTCAACTCTTTCCCCCTCAATTTCTGTGTTCCTCACACACTGGTCTGTACATGTAGTAAAGCAACACCAACCAGTCAGTAGAGCTGCCCTCAGATCACAGCACTCCATGCCCTGCACCTCTGCCAACTCAAACCTCACCAAAAGCCACAAGGAAACATTAGGCGAACAGGTTTTGCCTGTGAAAGACACAGAAAATGGGTCTTCAAAGGCTTGGTGGTGCATTCAGTCAGCCAACACTCACTCCCCACGTGTCTGGGGAGGGTTCTGGGCTGGCACAGCCCGGCAGACGGAGCGTGGCGAGAGCAGCGGCGCCGGCGGAGCTGCACGGGAAAGGCTTCACAGAGGGACGTGTGTCCCACCAGGGTGACCGACCCAGGGCTGGTGGGAGCAGTCAGCTGGCATCTCACCTGGCCCCAAGTCCGAATTCTGACCTTGCCAGCTGCCCTTCTTCCCAGCTGCAAAGTACTATCTACTTTGCAGGAATTGTCCCAGTCCACAAGGCAAAAATTGTAAGGAGGTATCATTTTTTCTCTCTGTCCATGAATGCATTTCATGGCAGAACTGGCTTATTTACAGCCTACAGATCTGCGTCTCTAAGAAACCATTTCTCCAGACCCTTTGATAGGGATGTGCTGGATATGTCCTGCCATGTCCTAGTCTGGGTTAGAAAATTGTATTGTATCCTTGGAACAGGAAGGGATGGGACTCACTGCCCCACCAGGAGCAGCTGCATTTAGAAACCAAGATCCACATTTGGTGCTCTGGTCATCAGAACATCATGTGGGTAGATCAGGCTGCACAGGGAATTAGAGGCATATTTATACAGCTCACCTCCCCACAGGTCAAACTCCCTCTTGGAAGGAGAGAACCCAGCTTTCTGGCACAGACCTTTCCAGGGACATTGCTAGGAATATTGTAGGCTTCCTGGGAGACACAATGTTCCCAGCCCTTCCCTAGCTCACCAGAGAGCAAATGGAAAACAATAACTTCTGGAAATGCACCTTTTGGGAGCTAGGAGCAGCAGAGCAGAGCAGGTGAAACCCAGGAGCTTTGCAGGGTCTTTTGGGAGCCCAGGTAAAAGCTATGGTGTTGAAAGACTGCTGAAAGAGACAATTCTTGTATATTAACATAACTGGACATAGTTACATCTTTGATCTTGTCCATATTTATGAAATAGTGAATGGGGAACCCTGAAGGATTTCAAGGAATGAACTACCCTATTGAACCTTCCCTGTGAACTGAGGTCCACTGTAAATCGCATTCCTCTGCTTCCACTTCCTCACCAGAAGGGCTGAACTGCCCTCAGTGCTCCCAGACCCATTAATGTCAGCACTGCAATGAGCTCTGCCAGGCCACTGCTGAGCAGGCTACATTTTGAAAATCACAGGAAAAGCAGAATAATCTGACTACTTGGACTAGGCATAAGTCTAGTGACACAGGCTAAATTATTCTTGTCTCTGCATCCCATCACACTAATCCCTGACTGTGATTTACCTAGGATAACAGACACTGTTCCACTAGCTGTTCTTGCGATTATGGTTGTGACAATTGAGAAAAAAATCCATATCATTCAAGTATTTAAAAATAAGGCCTTTTAACTTTATGCTTAATTTCCTGGGGAGCTGGAAGATTATGGGCATCTGCTCGGATAACTCTCTTACTGCAACACAAAATGTTTGTAATCCTGAAGTGTGTTTTGAGAACACCAGGGGTAGCTTTACTACATAAATAAACAAACAGATGAATGGAAATACTGTTCAATTGAGAGTCTCTCATTGATAAAATACCTGTCACATACTTCTGCCGGAAACACACAGACACACTTGTGTAGCAACGTGGCAAGTGGTCCACTAATCATATTCCAAGTAAGTCCTAAAAAGGAAAATTCCTACAATCTTCAAATCTATGGAGGAACAGATGGATGATGGCAAACTCTAAGTGCTTTACTGGCTGCCTGCCTGCCATCCTCTGAACAAGGGCTAATAATAATAGCACTTAAAAGAGCTGCTGAAAGGTTAGATTAGTTTCACTGCTGCAATTTGCAAATAATCCAATATGTGAGTTTACTACATCCTTTGCTACGACAATGGTCAACAAATTCCTGGGTGCAGTATGTTTACCCACTGATAAGGGCTTGTGCTTACCTTTCAGCAAGGAGAAATCAATAGAATGGATCTGGGTCCTTGTGAATTCACTGGCAAAATACAAAGGAAGTATCACCAATCATTTCTTTTTACAACTCCCAGTTTATTCAGTCAGGGAGCAGGGAGGAAAGCCTGCTCCCACTCACCTTCTGGCTTTTTCTGCAGATTTTTAAGCCTTTCTTGACAGGAGTTGGGAGCCTTTAAGTGTTGCATGTGAATTGAGGGAAGCGTTGTCTCACCTTGAGTTCCTGGGCAGGAATGTGGTAAATCCTGGAGTGCTTTGCACAGCTCTGCCCTGTCATGGCAGGGACTGTGGGGACCTTTCCTGCAGTCACATTCCATGCAAGGGTCTTGGGGCTTCATGCACCCCCTGGCCTGGCCAAAATATTGCAGCCATTCTCATCCCCAACAAAATGTCCTGCTCTGAAGGAGGCAAGTGTGGGGTCAGCAGTAAATGCAGTGAACTCTCTCTAGTCAGACAGCAAACAGAGACAGGGCTATGGAAATTAAATGGCTGGCAAATAATTCTGGATTTATGGGCTTCTAAATGAGCATGTTTGATTTCTCTCTTTTCAGTCCTCCTTCGTTTTCTACATGATGAGATGAGGTCTGTGAACCTTTATGTCCAGAGCCATGAACAACCATTGCCCTCCCTCCCTCTGAGGGTTAACCTCAGGTTTGGATTTTACTAGCATACGAGGAAGGCCATGTTTTTACATGAAACCACCACCACAGAAGCTACATAAGGAAACAAAATGGTCTTGGAGTGACATAATGTTGTGGATTAACCCCAGCTGGCAGTTACATCCCACACATCTCATTCACCAGCCCCAGTGGGATGGGGGAGAGAAACAGAGGCATAAAAGTGAGAAAGCTCATAGGTTGAGATAAAGACAGTTTAGCAAGCAAAGCAAAAGTTGCACACACAAGCAAAACAAACCAAGGAATTCACTCATCACTCCCCCTTGCCAGGCAGTTGTTTAGCCATCTCCAGGACAGCAGGGCTCCATCACCTGTAGCAGTGACTTGGGAAGGGCAACATTGTCACTCCAAGCATCCCCCCCTCCTCCATCCTCCCCCAGCTGTTACTGAGCATGGTGTCATACAGTGTGTGACACCCTTGGATCAGCTGTCCTGGCTGTGTCCCCTCCCAGCTCCTTGTGCACCCCCAGACTCCTCACTGGTGGGGCAGTGCAAGAAGCAGAAAAGGCCTTGGCTCTGTGTAAGCTCTGCCCAGCAGTAACTAGAACATCCCTGTGTTGTCAGCACTGTTCCCTTCACAAACCCAAAACACAGCCCCACCTTGCTACTTTGAGTAAAACTTACTCCATTCCAGCCAAACCCAGCTCTTTTAAATTCCAAATAGATTCAGAAAACACCTGAAGACAAGAAAGATGAGGATTGGCACCCAGAAAAATGACCATGGCCCTTGGATCTGTTCAAATTGACCAGTGTGACACGGAAAACCCTTGTTCTGTGTTTCCTGAACCTGACACCTCCAGGAGTCTAAATGGCCCATCCTGCTCAATCTGTTAATTTTTTCTCTTGTTTTCCTCCCTCTAATCAGCTCTTTAGAAATTATTATTTCTTTCACTTTAAGTGTGAGAAAAATTATTATTTCTTTCATTTTAAATGTGAGAAAACAGGAGCCATCCCAGCTGCACCCTCCTTACCTGTTCCTGCTCATACCATTGCCTCTCTTGGTGGAAAGACCAGGTTTCCCCATTTGTCAGGAGTTTGATCACCATATGAGTCCTACAATCTCCTGGGCAGGACAGGCAGGCTGTGATGCTCTTGCCACTGGTTGATGTTACTAGCAGGCTCTCAATCCTCCTGGTCACCTTACTTTTTGATACCAATGTGACATCTCTGCCAAGCAACCCAAAAAACACAGGCAGGGTAGGTATTTGCTGTACATGGAACTTCTTACACTAAATGGAAACAAAATAAATCGCAAAACCCACCCATAACACTACACTCACCCACAATTTGCAGAGTCAGTGAACATTTTTTTCCCCTGCAGCAAGAATTGCCAGCCCTCCCTAGGGGAGCACATCAGGCCAACACACCTCACTGCTGGTTTCCACAGCAGACCAGGCTGATGCGGAGGGGTCACACACAGCAGCACACAGATGCCCAGAGACACCCACACACAAAGCTCAAGGAACCACAGCAATCTTCTGCTGGCCTGGGAACTGATCCCAGCATCACCAAACAGACTGGTGCAGGACTGTGTTATTGCCACTGCTGCCAATACTTACCCATCTGCTTGGATCATTTAATAATTTCTGTCACTGAGAGGTTCTGCACTGCTGGTGTTTGCAGCCAGCCTTTGAAATGTTGCAGAAGGAATCCCTGGAGCTATGGAAATGCATTTTCTTTTTCCACAAGAATTCACCTAGATTTTGCTGAGTAATGAATTTTGAAAACTGCGATTTCTCCTCTGTCCTTTCATGTTTCTCCTGGAAAAAGTTAGCAGTGTATTTTCAGACTAATTGATCCTGACTGTTCTTGTGCCCCAAAGCAAGTCTACAGAGCAGGGCTGGGAGTGCTGGGAGGGGCAGCTCCAGACCCACGGATGGGACAAGCTCATCCAGCAAGAGCATGGCCAGAGCCTCCAAGCTGGGAGAGTGAGCGTGAGCTGGGGTGGCCTCAGCTGCCCTGTGAGTCCCTGCCAGGTCTGATAACCAGCTCTGGCTGCACAGGATGTTGGGGAAACATGGAAAGAGAGGCTTGGGTTCTTCAATCAGGAATGGTGTGGCCAGCAGGAGCAGGGAGGTCATCCTTCCCCTGTGCTCAGCACTGGTGAGGCCACACCTGGAGTGCTGTGTCCAGTTCTGGGCCCCTCAGTTTGGGAAGGATGTTGAGACATTTGAGTGCATCCAGAGGAGGCAACGAGGCTGGAGAGGGGCTGGGAACATAAACCCTGTGAGGAATGACTGAGGGAGCTGGGGGTGTTCAGTCTGGAGAAAAGGAGACTCAGACGTGACCTTATCACTCTCTACAGCTCCTGAAAGGTGACTGTGCTTAGCTGGGGCTGGGCTCTTTCTCCAGGCAGCACTGACAGAACCAGAGGACACAGTCTCAATCTGTGTCATGGGGAAATAAAGGTTGGATATTAGAAAAAGTTTTTTACAGAAAGAGTGATAAAGTACTGGAATGGTCTGCCTGGGGAGGTGGTGGAGTCACCATCCCTGGATGTGTTTAAAACTGGATGTGGCACTGGGTGCCATGGTTTAGTTGAGGTGTTGGGGTTGGGTTGGACTTGATGATCTTTAAGGTCTCTTCCAACCTAGTGATTCTGTGAATTCTGTGAATCCTCCCCTTTCATCCTGTCTGGTTGTGTGACCCCTTGTCCTGCCAGAAGCTCTGCACAGGCACCACGAGGTGTGACCAGACCTGGCCGAGGTGGCCGAGGTGGTGGCAATGGCCAGGAGTCAGCATGCCCTCACTAGGAACACTGTATCATAAGTGCACCCACAAAAATACAAGAGCAGACAGAAAATAATTCTGGTTTTACCTCTTTTTTTTAAATTACACAGAAAGTGACACTTAGCAATACTTTAAAAGAATTCTATTTAAGCTTCAAAGTCATGCATCAGAGATGAAAGAAAGGGGTGATTAGTGTGCAACCTTAATTCTGTCCCCAATCTGCATTATGCTACAGAATTTAATTGTCGAATCACTTGTGCCTTGGGGACAGTCCAAAATGGGAGTTCAAGAGGGAGAATCAAGACAATTTTAATGCAGCATTAATTTCTCAACATTGCAGTACACAGGTTTTGCATACTGAGTAGCTTTTTTGAATGTAATTTTAAAATTAAGAAAAAAAGTCTGCAGGAAAGGAAGTACAATTATTTATGAATGGGAAACTGAGATGTGGAGCAATTAAGAAAGCTGTTCAGCATCACATAAAAAATGGCAGTGGAGAGGAAATTAAACCCAGTGTCCCAGTAGAGTTTTTGATTGCAGGAAGCTGACCCATGGTAGAATACTTCTGTGCAACCATTGTTTAAAATAAGATGATTAATGATTTTTATAAACAACTTTTATCTATAATGTCTGTGTTTTTAAAGTGTTGGACTGTCTCCTGTACTTTAGAAGAAAAAGTGTTCATGTCCTAAAGCATGTATAACAATAACTTAAACAATATAGGAATGTCCTTTCTATATTTTCTATTACCCAACTTATTGCATTCATTTTCTTTACTACAAGGTGAGTTAAGAAAATGATGGCACTGGGACAAGCTTTTCCTGCAGTCCGCCCTTCCCTCCACACTGCCCTCCTGGTCATGGGGGCCCTGTGGGATGTGAAAGGCTTTCTGTGCTTCTGGCAAGTGATGCTCAGCACCAGTTTCCAGGAAAAAAAATAATTGTCCATTAGTTTTCCATCTCTGCACGTGTGCACACAGCAAAGAAGAGCCTGGCATCATCTGACTCTGGTGAGGAAAAAACCAGGTGCTGCAATGCAGCTTGCACCAGGACCCCATTGGTCCCCCTGGCTGACCTGGAGAGACATGATCAAGGAAACGGTCTTGAAAGCTTTTGTGGGGTCTGCTTGTCACAAAAATCATTCTCAGTAGACAAAGGCCTTTGTGGTGGGCTGGGTGACCTTTCTGTGGCGGAGGGGCTGCTGTGAAGCTGCTCTGACAGCTGAGCGCGAAGCCTTGGCCTCACTGAGGAGGAGGCTCATTGGTGGGGTCTCAGCTGCTTCATCAGAAATGTCCTTGTGGCTACATCCCTCTTTGGTCCTTCCTCTGCTCATTTCCAAAATGCCCCATCCAGGTGCCCTGTGGCCACCACAGCACCTGCAGCCTCCAGGGAAGGACAGCATAGGAGGGCAAACGAAATGTGCATTTTCCCTCTGCCACTGTGGAAGGGATCCTAAGAGGTACACACTGCCCCCATCACTTTTCCCCCAGCCTGTTTCCAGCTCCCAGGGGGAGCACAGCTGCTTTTCCCTGCAGCTCTCTGAGTACAGGAGCTTCCCCTCCTTCTCTCTTCCTGCCAAGTGCCCAGTCCTGGTCTCTGTGTGCACAGCAGCACCCAGGTAACCCTGCCCAGGCCCCACATACCTGTGCACCCTCTGGTGATGAGACAGAGCTGGGAGCCAGGGCAGGGCTGCCTAGGGGACCTCCCTGCCATTCATCCAACCTCCTCCAGGGCCACAGCCTTGTAAATGCATCCAGCTTTCTCTAGGAAAGGACTGTGAGCTTTTGGGATTTTGTGTCATCCCGGGGTACAGTTATGCAGCCTCTGTTTGTTTGCACAGATCTGCCTGCCATTCGCTTTGTGCTTTGTGCAAGCAGCCAGGAAGCAGAGCTGATGGCAGGCGCCGAGGTTCCTGGGCTCCCAGAGGTACTGCTCTGTGTTTATGAGGGCTAATGCTGGAAGGGTTAAGATGTATGTCTGAGCCAGCAGGGATAAATCAAAAAAATCTTCTCTCTTCAGCTTCACTCCATCTACATATATGGCCTTCAGCTCAGCCTCCCACCAGATTACAAACGCATCCCCACAGCTCCCTGTGAAAGAGCCAGGGTTTGACTGAATCTCAGAATACTTTAGGTGCAAGATCATCCTCCCCTTAGCTGGAACTCTGAATAAAACCATCCTGATGCCTGGAAAGCATTGCTTACCCAGTGCTTCTTTTTTGTCTGCATGCCTCGGTTCTGCCATTGGGACACCTGGTGTGCACAAAAGCCTTTATTTACTATGAGGGATTTATGGCACAGCCAGAAATGGAAGGGAATGCTACTTGATGCCTTGAGATCACTTTGCAGCTCCCATCCCACGCAACCACCTTGGAAACTGTGAATTGCTTTGTGGCCCCTTTTGCAGAAAAAACCCCATATTTCCCAGACTTTCCAGGTCACACTTTCTTTTTTAGCCTCCTCAAGGGTGCAGCTACATTTCCCTCACAGGCACAGCTGAGTAACTGCAGAAAACTGGAGACCCTGGTCGGTACTGCTGGGTAAAGCAGAGGTGAGGAAGTGAGGAAAGCTGGGACATCATTCTGTGGAGGTCTCTGCAGTGGCTCAGATGTTTTCCTAAAGTTCAGGACAAGCTCACTGAAGTGACTGGAATGTTTGGCAGAGGAAGAGGATGAATCTTTTTATCTCCTCCTGGAGTTGTCATACCTCACTCTTGGAGAGGTGCTGCCCATGGCTCCGTGACACACAACGGGCTAGAGGACTGATGCAACCCTCAGTGGGAATAGACAGAGACCTCTGAAGTGACCAATACCCTTAAAAACTGAATTCAGGCTTTCATTTTGCAGCTCATCTCGAAGGGAGTCGAGATCATCTTTGTACGGTGGGGATCAGCCATGGGCTCATATCCAGAACAACAAGCTGGACTCACTCACCCCAGCACTCATCATCCCATTGAGATGGATGGATGGAAGGATGGATGGATGGATGGATGGATGGATGGATGGATGGATGGATGGATCCCAGCAATATATCTAACAGGGACAGGAGGAAGATGAAGGTTCCAGTTAGCTCCGTTTGACACTGCGGATGAAGTTCTGAATATCTCCCAGCTAAAGCAGTACCAAAGGCACTGCCAAACTCCCTCGTGTCTCTTATTTTTCTCCCTTTCCATGACCAAAAGAAAGTTGGCCAGTTCAGCCATAAACTCCTGAGAATCTGTGGAAGTCAATGACAAATTCCAGCCAGTTTGTAACATTATTAATGAGCAGTTAATTATCTTGGATGGGAGAGCATCTCTACAGGATAAACTCCATGCTCTGTAAAAATAGGAAAAAAAAAAAGACAAAACTCTGATATTAAAAAAAAGCTTGTTTTCAGTGAAACAGATGCAAAAATATTACAAATACCCTGACAGGCTAAGCAAAGCTACAAGCTGAAAAGGAATCCTGCCTGCTAGAAACAGGCCTTGACACATCTTTCTGAACTGCTTCTTCACCAACTGTCTTGCCCCATCGGTGGGATGTCTGAACCGGGCTATGGTCTCTTAAAGAATATAGAGCAACCTGTGACCCAGACAAAATAATTCCTGCCCAGCACTGAACCCAGACAGGTATTTTTACTTTTGCTACAGTGTGCTACAATGACTGCAGTGGGGCATCAGCTCAGCACCAGCCTGGAAACCCACCCAGGAGACTGGTGATGCTCCATTTCCAAGACTAAGCCAGGGACATCTCTGCCCTCATCTAGGGGCTGAATCCAACCCTAGGCTAAGTAATCTTGTGGCTTATAGTGCAGTGTCTAGATTGGAGGTTTGAGGTTGGAGGGGATACCCTCCAGGAGTATCTTCCAGTCGTTTTCACTCAACCCACTGTTTTTATTTGCATGATCTCCATGACAGGCTCTGCTATGGTTTGTATGTGTGAAACAGCAGCTGAAACACAACTTGGTCACTTTCCCTATCTTCTGGGCCTGCCTTAAGGCTGCATGTTGTGACATTTCTATGTCATCTAAATTAGACCCAACCTCATCAGATCCCAACTGCTTCCAAGAAAGTGCAATGTCGCGTCTGCTCCCTGCAATCTCCCAGGCATGTGCCACCAGAGAGGATTTTCAGCTTACAAGATTGGTTCTCACTGCAGTTTACCCCTGACATGTTCACTATTCAATTTTGTCCCCACCTTGCAGTCTATATTTAGGACTGGCTTGTAGGACTGATTGCCGGATGTGCCATGGTACATCTGCCTTGACCATGAGATGCAGGCAGCTCCATTCTTCCCATTGTTCCATTGCTAAATCACTAATTCATTTGACATCAAAATGCCAAACAGGATTTTGAAAGCCTTACTTACAAACATGAGCATTTACTCATATTAATAAGCTTCCTTATGTTATGGGTGTGCTTCCATGCCTATTCAATGAATAAAAGAGTATGACCTCTCAGTCACACTGTTAAGAGGCAGATCTAGCTCTAATTTTGGTTTTACTCCTTCCTGATTCTCTCAAGACTTCCAGAAAGTCACATCTATACCTGATTCTTTCTGAGCCTGACTGGAGGCATGTAGAAACACAGGCAAGGTGCTCAGTGCCAAGGTACAATCTTGCCAGTCCACACAGAAGGAAAGAGGGAATGTCATAGGTTGTAGAGCCAATTTGTCCTTCACCCCAGCTACACGACACATTTAACCCTTCAGATGCCATGAAGAGCACAAGATATGCTGCTTTACTCTAATTTGAAGAGAGAAAAAATTATTTCCTTACAACTTTCTCAAAGTCTGAGGAAGCTGAGAAGAACTATGAGGTTAAAAACAGAGGGCAAAGCAATTATGGCTAACTTGCAGTCTCATATTTCCATGGAAGATCAAAGTAACCTATGTACTACAGGAAAGACTAATTCCCAGTGCAGTGTTTCTTACCATTTCTGCAAATGTTACTCCCTCCTTAGTTTAAAGTAGATATTTCTACAGAAATTGTTCTTCCAATATCTTATATTAACATACATTTCCATCTCCCATATATGCATATTTATAGATATAGATGTATTTTTGCATATATATGTTCATTCCAGCTGTATCAGTCCCATCTCCTCTCTTAATATCAGTCCTGGTTTATGACCTCAAGTAATTTGCAAGAGGAATACAACTTGTAGTTCTGAGCTTCTAATTTGGTTTGAAGTCCACAAAACAAAATCTTAACTAAAACTTTTTAAAGGATTGTAGGATTGTCCAGTCATTAAAAAGATGGTACCTCTTTCTGAGGCACATTTTGCTAGCTATGAGAGTCACATGTTCTACCAGCATGTATCTCCTATTCAGATTTATTAGTGGGGGATGTTAAATACATTTGTTCTAGGAATTAAGTTGGAAAGTGGACAGACCAGCTCTATTGCATTTAGACTTGTAACTCTGACACTGCCTCTCTTTTCTATGTTTGAGCAACTTGAAGAACTTTGTTTTAATAATTTGTACACAAAACATGTACTGACACATCATCGTTTTAAGTAGAGTTACATTTTGACAGCAGGGTGGTACAGTGAATGAGGTGAGACACAAGAAAGAGTCCTTGGTTAGGCTCTAAATAACTGACTAATGCTCAGATTTTATGTCCCCATTTAACTTTCACTGGCTCGAAGTAACTGAGTGGGTCAATTAATCCTCATAAGAGAAAGCAATTGCATTGCTGTTCTAATCCAGGCTGCAGAGAAGAAAACACCGTGTTGTTTTCAAAGAAAACAACTGCTGTACCAAGTCAGGGTCCTGGGCAATTTATTTAGTGTCAATTTGTGATAGCCCCCAAGATTTGTGCTGTCATGTCTGTGCATTTAATGTCATGGACCTGGACATAATTGCTTGTCTTGAATGTTGCAAAGTCCATTAAGAAGCTTATTCCCTTCAGGGGAGAGCCAGAGCTGCACCTGTGATCCATGTGGCTTTGTCTGCAGAGACCTGATGCAGGACTTCCTCACCATTTGTTCCATGGCCCATCAGATATCAGATATGATATATTCCTCTCACCTTAAGCAGCTGATGGATTTGCTCTGATGGCTTGTTGAGGAGTGTGCTCACGTGGTGGACAGGTGTTTTATGGTTCATTATCTGTACTGCAAAAATGGTCACATACCTTGTGCACTGAAAACTGTTCACAATCTGCTCTAAAAAAAGAGATTATTATATATGAATTATTAGATAGAAAATTTCCTCATTAGTCTTCCCACTGTGTTCACCACCATAATATCTGAGATATATAGCTAAAACAGGAGGTGTGAACACACTGATTTTGGTGGTGCCTGGCTTTTGACAATGAGCAGATTGAAGATATTTCCTACCCACAGGTAGGAGCTGTGTGACTCCTGGGTACCCAGAACAGGAGGTACAAACACTAAAGTGAGATAAAGGTGCAATTTGAATATTTTCCTCAGACTATTTTGTCTTTTAATCCTAAGTCTCCTTCAGGAAAAAGTGAGGACTAAGTACTGCAAAAAGAAGATTGTTACATATGCTTTTTTCTTTTCAAAGAGGAGGTAGTTCTCATTATAGCCAGTAACACAATGAAGGGAGCATTCACCCAGGATGTAGGTGATAGGTTAAATTCCTTTGTATTACTGTGGAACTATCCCACTGATTTCATATATATTATCAGTTCTTCTTTGATCCAGTGAACCTGCACAGTGATCAGATTCTTTGCTCTTTGCAGACTGTCCATTTTTGCTGGCTTTAACTCCTTCTTCCCATGTGCACTTTGCATCATATCTTGTCTTTGAAAGTATTAATAGTTTCTTTCTCACTACCTTGGTGCTGGAAAGCAGCATTAGACTTCAAAATAAATCTGTTCAGGATTCATTTAGACAATAGCTTGTTTCATTTTCTGTTTTATTTCAATAAAGCATCTTTTACATACGTAAGTTCCTCTGTATGTACCTTTATGTACGTGGGCCTATGAGTAATGTCTCAGCACCACATAAGTCCCTGAGGTTTGTTTCCCAGCATCTGTCCCTGCTAGAGGCAAGAGGAGATGGCCACTGAGCAGCCTTAGAGAAAAGAGAGACCAATTCCCACGGCAGCTGCCTGGAGAGAGGAAAGGCAGGGCCTGTGCTGGTGTTTTATCGATTGCGATGCAGACACACACTTTGCTGTGGTGCAGTGCCACTCCAGACTGACATGGAGAGGTTTTCTGACAGGCTCTGAGGGTTTGATGGCCTTGTACCCACTAAACATCAGCTATCTCCCTTTAGTGAGTGAGTAACGGGGAAGCTGCAGGTGCAAAACTCAGGGGATTACTTTAGAGGTGAGGATGTAGAAGGTCTCATGACAATAAAAGTAAAAACATACAGGTGGAGGTGGATTTGTTATGAATTTATATCTTTTTCAGAGGTCAGATTGACATTTCTCGTGCATGACTACAGTGTAGCTCCAACACAGGACACAGAATCACTGCAGGTTAAGCACAGGAAACAGCATTCCTGCAGGTTAGGCGAGGCCCCCTGCCACAGATTCACCACTTTCATTCACACTTTACCTGTACAGATTCTTACATCCCATGGCAGGGTCAAGGGCTTTTGCTTGATGTGTGAAGCAACAGGAAACAAGGCTGCTCAGGATTCATCCTGATAGAATTACTCTTTTTTTTTTCTTTCTGTAACTTCAACTGCTTGCTGTCCAATTAGCCAGCACATTTACTAGTGCTCATTCAGATAAACTGATTTAGGGGAAAGCTGGAGCTTCTAACTCATCATTTGCAACTGTATGAGACTGCAACTGTATCAGATGTCCCTCATGAATATGACTGACAAAGTTTAATACTTAATGTTTCAAAAAAAATGAGCTGATGAGGCAAACAATACTCATTTCCTTCAGTGAAAAATCAGCCTTTCTGGTATGAGTTAATTCATAATCATCTGCCTTGAATTGCAACACAACAAAAATGATTTCTTCCAGTCTTCTATGTAGAAATAGGAAAAGAAATAATTAGCGTGTGATGACGGAACTGCAAAGGGTATCTTTAGCTCAACCATGTAGTCTGCTACACTAGCTACATGTGGAATTCAATATTTTGATTTCAAATGAGAGCACTTACCACATTCCTCATTGTATAAATGATTTTGCAGCCATTGGTAAATAGGATTACATAAAGGCCTGACTCATGGGATGCTGTATTAAAAAAGACAAATTGATGGGGAGCATCCCATGAAAGGCCTTGACATTTCTGCAGACTGAATAAAATTATCAAGCAATTTCAATCACAAGTTTTGCTAGAATATTTTCCTTACAATACTGAATGACAGACTCCCTTACTGTAGCATGAAAGGAAAAAAATTAAAAGCAAAACAGTCTGTTATCCTAAATTGACCCTTAAGTTATGTTTAGCAAAAAAATATTAGGAGGAAGGGAAAATCTGGACTTCCAGGAAAAAAAAAAAATCTTATCAAATCCCTAACTAGAAATTATATGAAGAGTGGTAGACCATAATCTCTGAGACTGGCTCTTTAAAACTATATATCCCATTCTCATCAGGAGTGGTTCAGAAGAAAAACATTATGCAAAGCTGATACTGTTATTTGTCAAATCCAAGGTTTCAATGGGAAACATCATTGTATTTTCAGTACTATGAAATGAAGAAGAAATGCTATTGTTGCTGTTCCTGCTTGGTCTATTATCTTTTATAATGAAGGAATGATATCCTACTCAAATACACTTTGGTTACATCACTGATGAATCAGGAGTCCCTCCCATACTCCCATCAAAGATTCTCCAACATCTGCAGAATCTAAACTTCATTTTTTAAACAAAATCATTTCTAATCACTGTATTTGAAGAGGAAAAAACTTTAACTTTCAAGTATGAACTGGGTGCAGACTGATGCTTTTCTCTGTTATGAGCTGAGATAGTAAATCAATAGCAATATGAAAGATGAAATCCCTCCCCATCTCCCACCCTTCATTTCAGTAGTCTGAAGACTCTGAAGATTGTCTCTGAAGGGTGATTTTAGTGTCAATATTGTTATCAATTTATTTTTCTGACAAAGGCTGTGAGGAACATGGAAATGGGACTGAGAGATCCTTCTGGGTCACAGAATTGACCTTCCTGCCATGGCAGCACTACAACATACAGCTGCCTCCAAAAATGAATAGTGCTATTTTTCAATCTAACTTTGTTTTTTTGGCCCACACTATTCTGATTAAAGGCTTCACTGCTTCAGGGTAGCAGGTACTGTCCTCTAAAACCAAGGCCAAGTGTATTCAAGAACAGCTTATACCTATTTGAGAGTGTGCCAGCATCACTCTTAAGTGTGAATTGCACTTCTCCTTTCTTGATGTTATCCCCACAATGAGTTTAGCAGTGATCACACCCTGCTCTCAGCCTCCTCTTGCCAGACCAAACAAGTGAAGGTCTGTAAATCTCCTTGAAGCTGGCCACCACTACCCTGATCCAGCTGGAATTGTGTAGGCTATTTCGGATAAGACTCACCAGTAATGTTATCTCAGTGACAATAATCCCTGGTTTTGCTGGGGAAAGTCTCCTGAGAACCTTTCTTTTTTTAAATTCTGGCAGGTCTGAGAAGAGGGAACCAATAAGAATTATCCAGACTGATGAGGTTATTTAAAATACGCCTGTGGGCACCCAGTTAGCAGAGTGCCAACTGCTTTGACTGCTGAGACAGAACTGGTGAGGCTGAGCTCCCCAGGCATCTCAGAGCACACACAGCCTGGAAAGAAAAAGAGGAACAAGGAGCATTAGTCATTATTTCTTAAGTAATTGGTTTTGTAATACATTTTTTAAGCCCAAATTCTCTTATCATGTTAATATTTCCTGCCCTGGTGGTGGCACTCTTTGCTTCACGAGAGAAACCAGTAAGAAAAGCCAGGAACTGCACAGAGCAAGGGGGAGGCGGCAGCAAGAAATCCATCCCGAGGAAACTCCTTGTCACAACAGTGCCCCTGCAGGGTGCTCCTGTCAGCCCAGCACTCTGCATCATCTATCTGAATGGCTGCCTTATGACATGGCAATGTCCCCACCATGATGG
>VYZP01017183.1:0-20217 GCA_013400635.1 Hypocryptadius cinnamomeus | reverse complement strand
CACAGTCCAGGGCAGCACAGGCACGGGCTCTCTCTCTCAGTCCCGGGGGATGGCGGGGGGGCCCCGATGCCTCTCGATGTTCCTTCCACCCTTCTGTCTCGCAAAGCCTTCACCTTCCTCCTGTGCCCAAGGCTCCGGCCTACCTCACCCTGGCCACATGGCTTCCCCTCCCCCGCCCAGCCCTGGCTGGGCAGGGAAGGCCTGACCTCCTTCATGGACCAGAACCAAGAGAGTTCTCCTGGGCATTCTCTGCTCTTTTAACCCCTGTGTGTTCTCAGAGGCGGTCCATACCTTCAGTGGCCAAACCAGGTGCCAATATTCAAATCCAAGCACTGACTGGTTTGACCACAACCTCCGAAAAAGCCTCACTTCCTTCTCAGCCTAGGACAACAAGTGTAGAAGCACAGAAGCACAGTGATCATTGTGACCATAGCATGAGCCTAAAGTCACTTTTAAACAGATATGGCCAATTTACTGTTCTGAACTGGAAGCTATGTCAATGAATGTATTCTGTGCTGGTATTTTTGCCAGTGGAGTAACAAATTTTCTTTTTACTGTACCATTAGAATTAAGACTGGCAAAAATTTCCAGGTTTGCTGCAATGGTCAACCTTCAAATAACTTCATGACATTACTAAAATTCTGTCCTTCAGCTAATTTACTTGGTCAGTTATGGCCAAGGAACTGTGCTGGAGCAGGTATGGCCTCAAAGGTGCTGCAGCTTGTGGAGGGCCTGTGTAAAGCATAAGAAGAGTAAGACAAGAGGAGTGACAAAGACAAATAACTGCAACCCTGCCCTGTGCCACCCACACCTCACTGATGAGATTGAGTGCAATGCAGAATGCCAGATTTGCTTAATAACAGCATATTTCAAATATACTGACTACTAAATTTTGTTTCCTATTCTGACTTTCAATTCACCTCTTCACAGTGTTCTTCCAAAAATCAATGCTGTAATTTAAATTTCAACCATCAAAACTAGATTTGCTGACAAAACACATGCTATTTATAATTGTTTGTTCATAGTTTTTGAGTCTGCTTTTTAATACTGTTTTCTTCACAGAAATGGCCACAATGCAATATGGCTACAACATAGAGTTACTAGGAACTGTTGTAAAACTTTCCACCTCAGATTGCTTTCTTACATCTAGAGAATTGATGAAGAATGGATGCAATATATAATAAAGCAAAGGTATATGTGGATTATTATTGTGCACTCCTCTTCAGCACTAAAAAATTGGTTTGGTACTCAAGAACACCACAGATATTTATCTTCAAACTAGCATGGTACACATCTCTTTACAGACTCTTAACAGAGCATGAAGGATGAAACTCTGTTTTCAACATTAGCCATTGGGAAAAAAAAAAAAAAAGTTGAAACCAGGCATCTAGGCTGCCTATCTAACAGGAAGTATAGAGCCACTCTGGAGGATAATTCACTATATCTTAAGAATATGTCTACTATAATTTGGAATAACACCTCTCTGCAAAGGTTTTGGGTTTCACAATTATAAGCATGATACTGTAGAGCTGAGATAACTAACTTTGAGATGACACCTGATTTTCAGCCACTATAAATTAAGGTTAGAAGATTTATAAGTAATATGGAACTCTGTGTGGTATAGTTCACCAACAGTTTTACATGTTCAGTAGTGATAGCTGGGATGGCATGGGCAAAATACATCAATAATTTTGCCTTCCAAGAATGCTCCCATCTCAGAATAGCTAGTTGGCCAGCGGATACTTCGCTGCACTGACAGCAGAACTGATAGACAGGTACTGCAAAGCTCTGGCTGAGGAAGTCACTGAACCTAAGACTGCTAAAAATCTCAAGAATGTGCCCAAGTGGCATTACTTCAAGCTTACTGTATCCTAATAATGGCCCCCTGGCTATGTGCAAAGGATCACTGCCAAAGTCAGTGCACAGAGCTGAACAGGGCATTGTCTGGTGCTGTATTCTCATGCAAGCACCACTAACTAGATGCAGTCCCACACTGGGATACATTGGCAATAGAAGCTAAACTCATCCAATTCCACACATATATCGATTTTCTATGGTTTTCTCTTCAGTTGGCTTTGCTTTTTCAAAACTTCCAGCGAAGGCTTTTACACATGGCAAGTTGCATTATTGTCATATAAAGAGTCACTATATGGAAAACTCTCAAAAATTAGCTATCTTAATCTATGTATTACAGGAAGGAAAGAGTAGAGAAAAAATCTTTTCAGACTACTTAAAATATGTGCAGGTCATGTCTTCCAGAGGTTAATGAGTTTTATCACTAAAACCAGTATTCAGTACAATAACTGCGTTGCAGTACAAATTTCTGGAATATAAACCATAAGGAAATGCATCATCTAGATACAAGAATGATGACTAAGTTCTCAAAGTCTCCAAAATCTCTATGCATAATTTTTGCTAGGCATCATTACATAGGTACAAGTGTGATCTACCACCTACTTCTAGTATTACAACATATCAATAATTAAAAATAAAAGTTTTAGTTACATTTCAGAATCTAAAGGCATAGTTTCATGCCTCAAAATTTAAATTTTCCATTTAAAAGATAGTTGAAGGCCACATAAATTTGAAGAGTATGATTTATGTAATTGAAAGAGCAGGTCAGACTAGAGGACTGCTTGCTTTGTAAGGGATTACCAAGCATGAAAAATTAGTAATTTCATAAACATTAGTATCATATACCTAGCTACATGTATTAATGACTAAAAATCATGAAGCAGAAACAATACACTGTGTTTACCATCCATGAAATATTCAATCTTTACTAAATATCAATATATCCCATGGAGTTCTGAATTTAACAGATTGTTCATCTCATGACAGTTGCTTACCTCTTCCAAATTTTAATGTATCCAAACACATTCTGCCAGCCATAACTACTATGAAATGGAAGCATATATACCTTATCAGTCTCTATATGGGGTTATTGTTTTCTTCACACACTCTTTGGTTATTACTACAGAAAAATTATTTTCAGTGTTTGGCAAAATTATGCAACTAACAAATATATACTTCCAATATATGGCAACTACACACTGTATAAAAACACTATTTGTAACTTTTAAAATTCCCTGGATCACAGTATCTGGAAATCAGAATTTCAAATATCAGTATGTCTTGTACTGCCATAAAACAGCCAGTTGTGCTTCATACCTATTGTACATCTCTTGTCACATACCCATGGCAATCTTTTTTTAAGATTCACAAGGAAATACAAAAGTATCAAAATTTACAATTTATGACACAAATTGACTCTGCAATATTAAGTTTTAAGTTGTCACTGCTAAATGCTACTTGATTCTACTTGAATTTTAAAAATTAACATCTAAATAAATTTTTAAATATAATTTTGACCAGTATAATTTCATCTGCAATCACATATCTGTTTTTTCTCTTTTCAAGATTTTTCCTTGCTTCTCTCATAGGCAATGGTAGTTTTACTTACACTGTACCCATCTACCTTAACAAAAGGATGTTCAAGTCTACGGTATTAACCTCTAATAATTCTGCTAAGGCAACCCCAGGTAATTTCTGCTGGCAATTATAATAATATATTTTATTATTTATAATCTATAATTATAAAAGTAAGGTTGAAAAAAAAATATGAGAGATACAAATGCAAAAGATTGTTCAGGAGATTTCAAAAAGGAAAGTTACTTGATCCATCAAATCACACAAAACCACAGAATGGCTGGGGGTGGAAGGGACTTCCTAGAGGGCACCTGGTCCATTCAGCCTGCTCAGGCAGGGACATGTAAAGACAGTTACCCAGGACCATGTCCAGATGGGATTTAAATATCTCCAAGCACACACAGCTAGGATTCACAGATTGACAGATATGGTTCAAAGGATAATCTGACTGCGGGGAGTTGCTCTATAACACCACCAGCACTTACTTACAGTTTATTGGAAATTGCGGGCAAATCATGGATGATCTCTTCATATGCGTCTTCTTGAGATAGCGTAGAAGCAGCTAAAGGGTCTTTCATTTTTTCCTCCCAAACAATTTCAGCCTTCAGAAGCATTTCCTCAATAAAATCAGAAGCTGCAACATCTAAGGCATTGGAAAACCAAGATATCAGAGAAGAAAATGGTGCAGAAAAGCTCCTTTGAATTAAAATCTCTAGATTTTAAGACTAAACATGTGGCTAGAAAACATGAAAGGAATTGCTCAGATATCAATCATAAAATAATACTTGAAATTACTGAGAAAACAAAGGAAAAGTAAATTCAGTACAGAATTAAGTTGTCATATGCAAAACCTCAAAACTATTCTTGCTGTGTAGCAAACGGAAGTATTCAATAATTTACAGGACTTCAGGAAAAAACAATACAACCCTTTTCAACACTATTCCTGTGAAAACATGCACTTAAATCCTTTTAAAATGTTTTACATTTCTACAAACTAGATTTATATGTTTTATACATACAGAAGTGCCGAAAACTGTTCTGTTTGCAGACCAGAAAGACAATTAACTTAACTGTGTTAAATACCTACTAAATATGGTTAGCTAAATGCATTGTTAGATTATCTGAGTTTAGTTCACAGCCTTTTTTACTAATAAAAACTCTATCTAACCACAAACAACACTTCTAGGGTTAAGTGTCATGAAGTTCCCTGTATTTGTAGGCAGTACAGCACTTGAAGCATAACATATTTTGCTTTATTATGCAAGGGAATTTTCACCCATAATCTGACAGAAAGTTTCTATTATCTACATTACTGAATTCCATCTTCATTTTGTCCTAGGCACAGAATGTTGAACAACTACGTGTTCCTTCTTTTCCACATTGCTAGCTAGCATTACTGACATTAGCTCTGCTTTCATCTCTGTGTTAGACCAGTTGATCTGAAGTCCCTTCCAACCCAACAGAGTCTACAATTCTATTACCTTTAGAGCCAGTGCTTCAGCTCCTTGTTGCTACCTGGTTTAAGAAGGTGCCTTCTGCAGTAAACAATGGCAGCTACACTTCAAAACTAGGGGTTTAATTTGTTTTCAGACAATAGCTATAGAAATTCCATCTCAAGAGGCCATGTACTATAAGCAGTTGAGACAGAAAGGAACTCAGTGAGAAGTCACCAAAAATGTGTAAATGCAGCTACCACCAAGGCACAGAAGAACTCTCAAGTAAGAAACGCAACTAAAAATAAACAGGGAATTAAATAAGTGGAAGGACATGCTGTCATTTGATATGATATCCTGCATTACCATGACCAGCAGTTTTCAGCAATGTACGCACGTGTATATAACTCTACACACTAAATACACTACAGCTAAGAAAGCAGGAAGGAAAGAAAACAGTGTCACATATACAGCTAATACATACATTATGTACATGGATTTTCACCTACCTGAAGGCTTTTCATTATTGAAGTTAAGAAGATTGGGGTCTGCCTGGTGCATCAAAAGCAGCTTCACAAGATTGGTCTAAAATAGGCAAAACCAGAGGTGTTTGAAATGGGAGAAGTAGGACAGGTGCCTGTCACTGAGATTATTCCTTCCTTCCTGCACTATCTAAATCATATGATAAACCACAGGCAGTACCTCCCAACCCTCACCTTCTTCAGCTACTAAAAACATTTCTATAAATCACAAGTGGCAGAGTAAAATTCAATTCTATGATTTCAGGATAGCCTCGGCAAAACTCCACCCCCAAATCACCTTCCACACACATGTGTAAACAAATTCACAAAGGAAAAAAACCTACCACCCATCACCACCTGTTAAGAATTAGATCACAAATATTTCTTCCTGCCTAACTAATCCAACAGCTGTGTGCCAGCACTGTCAAAGGGGTCTGACTCACAGCCATCATCATAGAAGTAAATCTGTTCTCAGTCAGTGGTAGAAATTGGCATATTTATCTTATGTTTACCAAAATAATTGAATCTATTAGTAAAGGTAAAAATTATAGCACAGTAGGGGAGGGTAGAGTATCATATTATGAAAAAGTATAGAACATGTTTTTCAATTCCTGCAAGGAACTGTTTTTATTGAGTTCTTCTATGGCTGCACCTAAGTCTCTAGAGATACTTTCACATCAAAGGCTGTAGAAATGTCTATCCTGATAAACTGGTCAGAAATGAGTGAAAGGCTGCATAAGGAACAAAAAATACTTTTAGAATATGAATGTAGAGCCCAACTAAATGACAGAACTATATGCATTTTTTAATATATCTTAAAGCAAATAGAATGTATAATACAAGTGTAACCAACAGGAGAGATGAGGATGAGCACTGGGGGAAAAATGCTGTGAAGGAAAGAAAGGATTCTTCAGAGAAGAACATATCTAGAGATAAATGAGACCTGACCTGGAAGTCAGCTAAGGGAAAGGACAGTCATTTGGCATAAATGCAAGCAATAAGGAAAGAAATCATTGCAATAAAAAAAAAAAATCAATTTGGATTCCATACGCAGGAGGAAAATTGCTAGAAAATACCATGATAATGAGGAATCCATTCAATGCAAAGAAAACCTCAAGCTTCAAATCATAGAAAACCAGGAAAATATTGCTGTAAATTTCTATAAAATAAAAAGATCTTGCTCTCCTCAGATTTCTAATGCTGGCTTTCTTTTCTTGCAGTAACAGCAGAAAATTCAGTAAATTCCAAGAAGTGGGGAAGCTTTAACAGGTTTATTTCCAAATCCAATTAGCCCTGCTTTCCACTGAAAAATTGCAACCCATGTAAAAATATACACATGTATATGTCTTTCTTTATTAGGAAAAAAAAGAACATGCTTAGTTATGGAACTATTGAATATTCTCTGAAAAGTGGAACTAGTTGTATTAGAGGAAGGAGGCTTTGAATGCATTTTCATTTTAGTAACAATACACAGCTTTTTGAGTTACCAAAGGTTTGGATTTATATCACAAGAAATACCATGTTCCAATATCAGTGCTTCCTGCTGCCAATGAAATATCTCCTACTAGGATTCCTTGATGCATGTCACCAAGACTAAGGTATTGGAATCACTGACAATTTCAATAACCTGCTTTTGGATACACAACTCTCTTGTGTTGGAATTTAACTCATTCACTAATGTTTTAAAAGTAGTATTTTAAAATACAATTTAGATTGTAATGGAAAAATTAATATCTTCAGAACTGTGTCTAACAGAAGAAATATTTGTAGAATAATTACAGCAAATTACCACTAAGCAGAAGTATTTCAAATGCAGAGTTACAAATAAAATACATATGACTAGATCAAGAAATAACATAATACCTAATGAATTATTGTAGAAACTATGAATAAAAATGCCCTTAACTATTTATCCAGTACCTTTAGAAAGAACACCAGGAAACATGTCAGACCTTAATTTTCTCCTTTCAGATCTTATCTCTGAATATCCTCCTTCCCAAAATACAAAATTAGTTACCATTTCTGTATTCATAAAGCATGGCTGTCTCTCTTTTCCTGGTATTCTGCTCAAATTGCAATATTTCTGTGTTTCTATGACATCTCTTACTGGATATCTTGTCTTCTGACTGTTGAGGATGCTACTGCAAAGAATATTTTCCTGTCTCACACTTTAATCTGAAAGTCCCACCTTTTAGGTTCCGCTGGCTCCTTTTCTTTCCAAGCCAGAAGATCCTTGCCCTTATTTTCAAAGGATTTCAGAGATTTTCCACGATTTTCATGCACCATTCTGGCTCCAGTTCCCACTGCACATTGGGCTGTGACTTTGGCCATCACTAATACAGATACCTATTTCTGTACTTCTTTTAGGCTGCACCTTATACCAATGAGGAAGCCTTGAAAATATTGATGAAGCTAGATTGTGAACATCCATTCACAACCTGCTCTGACGTGATGCTTGCCGAAGAGAAATAGGTGATGGGCTATTCCACCACTCAGATGGACTCAAAAATGGCCCAATGGCTGGGCCAGAGGCTGCTGATGAGTGGCCAGCAGACTAGGTGGAGGCCAGTAACCAGCACTGCACCCCAGGGAACAGTAATGGGGCCTGTTTCACATCCCCATTAAAGATCTGGTTGGTGGGGCAAAGTTGTCTGTTGGCGTTAAATGTGAGGAGTGGCTGATATGCGAGAGGGTTGTGCTGCCATTCTGAGAGACCTCAGCAGGCCAGAGAAATGGGCAGACAAGAACCTCATGAAGCTCAACATGGCCAAGTGCAAAAGAACAACCCCAGGCACCAGTACATGCTGAGGGCTACCCAACTGGAAAGGAGCTTAGCAGAAAAACACCTGGGGGTTCTGGTAAATACCTTGCTGCACATGAGTGAGCAATGTGCTTTGGCTGGGCAGAAAGCAAATGGTTCCCTGAACAGCAGTTAAGAAGAGTGTTGCTCATACTTGACCTATGGTGAACCTTCCTCACTACTCAGCACAGGTGAGGTCACACCTGCAGTGCTGTGCCCATTTCTGAACTTCTCAATACAAAAGAGACATGAAAGAGTATAGCAAAAGGGCACTAAGAGAATTAAGAGACTGGAGCACCTCACATATGAGGAAAAACCGGGAGAGCTGGAATTATCCAACCTGGAGAAACAAAGGTTCAGGGGAATCTCATCCGTGTGGGTATATACCTGAAGGGAGGGTATAAAGATGACGGAGACAAGCTCTTTTCAGTGACAGGTCAGTAGGATACTGTGGCATCTCCCTTGCACAGATGGATTGAGGGAGTTGGGCCTGTTCAGTCTGAAGACAAGATGACTGGGAGAGGACCACATCAATCTCTGTCAGTATCTGAAGGAAGGGTGTCAAGAGGACGGAGCCAGGCTCTGCTCCATGGTTCTGAGCAAAAGGACAAGAGGCAATGGGCAGAAAATGATTCACAAAAGTTTCACCTGAACATGAGGAATAACATCTTTAAATGCAGGTGACCCTGCACTGGAAGCAATCACCCACAGAGATTGTGGAGTCTCCCTCACTGGAGATATTCAAGAACTGTCTGGACATAATCCTGTGCCCTGTGCTCTGGGATGATCCTGCTTGAGCAGGGGGGATGGACCATACGACCCACTGTCGTCCCTTCCAATCTTATCCCTTCTGTCATTCTGTGACATAAGGCAGCATAAATAAATTTACTGCAACACACACATTATAAATCCTCCAAACACAATTTCCCTGTACTGAAAGAGAGGCTAAATTTTACCACGCATTAAATGCTATCTAAAAAAAAAAAAATCAACACTGCTGAGTTTCATAAAACAAAGGCTCAGGAGCACCACTGCTGGCAAAACTGCAAGGTCTCTTGCCACAGATAAGTAACTGAAGTGACAGAGTAAGAAATACAGGGCATGAAGGAGTAACAGAGATTCCTCAAGAATCTCCCCATGCACTTGAGGCTGCCAAGGTATCTCCAAACTGCTCTCAAACCATGCTATTTTCCACTGGTAATTAATTAGCTGTAGAGCAGAACCAGTATTCCTGAAAAGTGTCTTCCTTCCTCTCTTGTCTGGTGAGATATCTTCCTCTGAAGCCATGTACAGGACATTAGATGTGTATGAGCACCTGCAGAGGATAAACTGCTGGCTTTGCCTGAGCTTTTAGCTCTTATTATCCAAGTCTCAGTCCCAGAGCCACTAACTCAGATCATTTATTCTCTTTTCTTCATCATCAGAGGGATACCTGCATAAGTACTAAATTCAAAAACCTGGAGGTTTTATGCAAATGTCCTCATGTGCTGTTTTTCACAGCAATGAATATGCATTATCCAATTTGCATGAACCCCCAACAGTAAATTCCTTCAGTCTTTCATTTTCTTCCCTACCATCACCAAAATTTCTCTCCACTTCTCCACTCCTCTCTGTCTGTTTCAACATTGGGCATATTCTGTAATCTCTAAGGGACCTGGTACACCATCAACCTTTTGGTTCCTAACCTCCTTCTCCATTTTTTATTCCCCAGGCACTTCTTCATATCCACTCCTCAGTTCTCTCAGGCTAAGCCCTCACTACTTTCTTCTGGCAATTTTGTTCTACCTGCTGACACTTCTCTGTTTTACCAACATTTTTGCTGGATATGGTCCCCATCATGTGCTCATCCAGTGAGGCAAAAATGTATGATATGAAACTAGTGGAATGACAATCTTAAATCAATCAGTATTATTTTTGACCATCAACCTCACACTATTGTGTGAAATACAGTAAAATCACCAAATATATCTAAGGTATATGTTCACAAAACACAGCAAAACTTCTAGACAGAGCACAAGAAATATCACTAGTTACACCATTGTAATCTGTAGTCTTCACCACTGAGTAAGATGACCTATCTCTGCACTCTTAAGGACCAGTTTTCTATTGCTCATACAAGTAAAATTTAATTTACTGGGTTGAAAACAACATGTTTACCTGTGTGATTTTTGTTAGGCAGTTTGCTAGGACTACTGCCTGTGAATGCTTAAGATTTTTCTTTTTCTTTTTTTTTTTTTTTTTTTTTTTATAAATCAGACAGAAAAATAAAGCAACTAAAAATGAAGCACTTCTGGTAGCCAGGTGTGGAAAAATATTTTATTTATCCTTGTGAGCGCCTGTGTTTGTATGATTTGAAGATTAGGTAGAAGATGAATTCCATAGACTGAGAATATTTTTTTGTTGTTGTCTGCTTGGAAAATCATCAAAACTTAGCCAGGTTTCAAAACTTTGAAAAAATCAGCTACCCAATGCTTGTAAGACAGTTTTATTTTATTATAATGGATAAATCAGGGAGCTCCCTTTTGCTAGTATAGTCCATTTTAGGCCTACATGTTAACAGAACCAGTAACAGCTGCTCTATTTAAATATACAGTTGGATGTTCAAAAGATTTGCAATAAAAATAATAAAAAATCAGGGAAGTAGTTTCTATTTTTATTAGTACTGTTATTTTTATAATTACTAAGCTTCTGTGACAGAAGTGCTGTAGTTTAATGTTAACCATGTATTCCATATATCGAATAAATAAGATCACATAAGTCATGGAGCAATATAACTCCTTAGAATAACACTGGAGACTATTTAACTAATTAAATAGGGTGATAATAGGCACTTGACCAAGCATCAAGGACATAAAAAAGAAAAATGTAGGTTAGGAACCTTACTCCTGGGGGGGTGAAACAAATTCCAAGACAGAGACTCCCAACAGTAGGTAGTAAGGTAACTATGAAGCCATTAGAGTTCCTGTGGCTGAATTTCTAAGGTCATGTGCATGTTCTCCATTACATAATAGTATGCCTTCGATAACTGTGTCCCTTACAGACAAAATTTCATAGGTAAAGCTCTAAAAAAGAGTAATAATGTTCAGAGGCTAAATAGCATTTCCTCTGCAATTGTAAATCTTATCCACAGTACTGCTCTATACACAGGAAATCATGTCTGAAACTCATTACAGATCTCCATTCTTAATACAATATAGATTAGGAAGATTTTTTTTATTTTCTATTTGAATGCAGAGAATAGGGGACCATAACCAACTGTGGTCACCACAGTGGAACAGATCAGGAAAAGTAGGTTGTGGGAATAAGATTAGCAGCAGGGTAGAAAGCATTTAAGGGGAGTGTGTGGAATGGAAGAAGGCATAGATAAAAAGCCGGAATTTGGAACTAACAGCATGAAATAAATGAAGTGAAAGGGTAGAAGAGAAATGTGGCAAGGAGCCAGGATATAGGTAGAGACAGACTAATCAGAAAAAATGAAAGAAGAAAGTGACATGTGAGGAAAAAAACCCTGAGATTGAACAAGGGAGACTGTGACTGTAGGCAAGTGGGACAGAAGGGCAGGAAGGTTGGCATGAAGTCAAAGTAGAAAAAAATGAGAGCTTGGATGAGAACCAGGGAATGGAGGAGGGGCAGAAGCTGACTGTGCAAGGAATCAGGATTCAGATAAAACGTGTAAGGAAAGGACATGAAGCCAGGCAAATGAACTGGACAATAAGGCAATAGAATAAGGACAAGAATGGAACAGACTGGAGTCAATGGGACAAATCAGGCTATGTGGGAGGAATGAACCGTAAATACTGCGTCTGTTCAGGCACAGAGCCTGGAGTGGAACCCAAGCTTCCCAAGTGTCACCACTACCTTTCTGCAGTCAGCAAGTTTAACCTATATGGTTTAAGAAGATGCCTCTTTAACCTCTGGAACGGTTCCAGCAAAAAAAGGGAAGCCTAATGCTGTTTTCAGCTGTTAAAGCAAGTGACAAAGGTCATGTAAATGGTTTTCTACAGCTGGTGTAAAAACTGCATCAGTCTTTACTTGAAGACTGATAACCTACATTTCTATTTTTCAATCCACCAGGAAATTAGACAGAGAAAAATAAAATAAATCAGGGAAAATATTACGTAATCTTGTGATTAAAGATACTTGTAAGTTATGGTCCTACAAGTTATATATTTATATTAAAGAGATCAGACATCTTCCACTTCTCAAAGTTTGTGCCTGAAAATCCTTGTTAGACATCTTTTTTCATACTTGTCTCTCATATATGAAAGTAACTATAAATGGTATTTTAAGGAAAATAAAATTTATATTGATCAGAGAGATCCTGCAGTAACCAAGCATATAGTGTAGACTATGCACATTTCAGCTTTAAAAACACACAGGTAAACACTGAGAATTTTATGGTAATTTTGCAAATTGAGATTTTTCCTAGTCTGTATGTGAAATTCAAACTCTTTTCTTATCATTTGGTATTGTGTGAATTTAGGATTCTTTATTTTCTCTGCCCACAATTAGCATTTGAATCATCTATAGAAATCTTGTGAATATATTGAGAGCGAAAAAAAGATATCACAAACAGAAATCCCAAAGTGGGCTCTCTGAGGAAACTGAGTGTAATTTGATCTGAAGGGAAATACAGCTCTTCTACCTGAGTAAAATCACATATGCCAAATATGAACAAAAAGACCAAAGAAAAAAGAGTCAGCTGTGTCTGGATAAAACACGCTCCAGAGGATTTTATGACCATAAATTAAAGTCTCCAACTACCTGACAGGGAAAATATTTATTCCCTGCGTGACTATAATCTATTCTTTTTGAAACACTAAACAAGCACCCCCTTCTTTAGGCACTTCTGACTGAAAGCATTTGTGGAGTGTGGTTGCAGAAGTTCAAAAATTGCATTCAAAGGAACTCCTGTGGCAATGGCCAAACTTCATGGGATTGAGTATCATTTCCCACAATGAGTTCATATATCCAGCTACACTGAAGCAAATCCTAGCAACAGATGTGGATTTTTTGTTTTGTTTCAAGTGCAACATGCTCTTAAAGGAAAAAAAAAGAATCTGAAGGTCATAGTTGAGTGAAATTACTAATCTGTTTTGGCAACAATGAGCAAATTAGTTCCTATAGAAAGAGGGTATATAATCTGAATTTAAGCAAGGAGCAGAGTCCCTTTTACAATCTGAAATAAATGTTGTGTTTTGATGAACTAAGTAATCAGAGGTATGATTCAGATCAACCAAATATGTGTAAGGGAGAATATACTTACAGTGACAATTTCACATATTTGCAAATGACACAGGACTTACATAATTTGTTAAGAAACATGAAGTAGGCCTGATGACATCTATAAGTTGTTTTTATTTATGTGGAATATTCCCAATTTATATTGGAAGAAATCCTTTCTAGTACAGGAGTTACTCTTGCAGAGATTCAGTCAGCAGTTGAACAAATGTCTTATCTGGTTTCTTTTTGACAATGTGAAACCCTTTAAACCTCAAAGCCAGAGGCTAAATCTGTTTTAATAAGTAGGAGAGTGCAATAGAGCAAGCTTAAGTATCCCTTATAATCCACACCGCTTAACTGTTAGCTCTCCCCCTGACTCTCCTTTGGACCACTCCAACCAGCTCTCTACAAACATGACTAATCTCCTATAGAGGAAACTAGCTTTAAACAATATGAATGTGAGCCAGGCTGTTGCCTGGCTTAATCCCTAGTCCTCTTTTATTTAGTGATTTAACAGTTTAGACATAGGCAACATCCCCCAAGGATGACATTTTGGGAGAGGTAGTGTTTAAGCTACTGCAGAGTCAGCTCTGACCTGCAAGTCTCCGATAGCTGTTTGAAAGGTGACATTTCTGTGATAAACAGCAAAGAAACAGCTTGTGCCTGGGAATTGTGCCAAAGTACCCAAGGCAAATGTCAGAGCTGCAGCCTATTCCCACCATGGGGAGGAGGGTGAGTGTGCGCTCTCCCGATCACAGCAGCTGGAAGATGTCCAGCAGGGACAGCACTACCAGTGCCAGATTACTAGCTGTCCACAAAGTAAATTCAAATTAAGAGGCCAGCCTGAGAAACACAAGTTGTCCTTCTGCAGCTGGCACCAGAGCCAGCACAGGCAGGGTGGTACCCAAGCCATGACGACGTGTGCCCTGCGCTGGTGTGCACAGACAGCAACCACAAATACACCAGCACTGCCCCTGCTGCGGGACAGGGACACAAAGTGTTCCAACTGCCATCAAAAATAGGATTAAACATGTCTATGCCCAAAAGGCCCTGGTAAATTTACATAGGCAACCCTGACATATTCTAATTTCTTGAGGCTATCTTTGTTGCCTTAATAATCTTATTTTGAAGAGGTTTTTGTGTGTCGCAGGCGCATATTTGGATGTGTGTTGTAGAGGTTATTATTTTCCATAATTTTATTAGGGTAAAATGATCAAGGTAAGTAACACTGATCTTAATACCTCAATAATATCCATTTTTTGTTATAATATTAATATGCATTAAAAACACAAAATTGCATTTACCCTTAATACTTATAGGGAGCTAGGGGAGGAAGTGACAGCAGTCCTAGAAACTCAGAATGACATTGTTAAAAAATAGGTCTATTTTTTAATGTTTCCAGACTAGTATTATTTCAATTAACAGTCTATTACACTCATTATTAACCTAATCTGTTTCTGTAAAGCAGATTCTTGTCTTACAGAGACTGACCTTCAGGCAGTAGCCTCAGCTGCCCTATTCTGTAGTCAGCAACCATATCCTGTACACAACCCTCAAACTCACCAGCAATATCCTGTACTCCTATAGAAAAGTATTCTACTCTGGATCTACACATTCTGTCAGTAACAGGAAAATTCATTTCTCATTCACCCATGCTCTGTTTTAATATTCAGACTAATAATGTTTTTACATGGTAAATTTATCCATTAAACTGGCTTTCTTTAGAAATATTTGTAAAGATAGACACAGATTTTTTTTTAACATCAGATAATACATACTGACACTTAAAACTCTTACTTATTCCCTCTCTGGAAACAATACAACAGCATTCTGCTATGTTTTGCTTGTGATAAGATTGGTTTTGTTTCAAGTATCTAACTCTACTCCTCCTCTAGGATTCCCTCTGTGCAACTTTATGTTTTCTAAATACAAGGCATCAGCTCTATGCCCCCTCCATGATGACTGGGGAGACCCAGAACACCAGTGGGCAGTTGCTCCATCCTTTAGCTCCACACTTTGATCTGGATTCCTCATGAAGGATTCAAAAATGTTCAGATTACACCTCTGATATATGCTAGTTGCCCATGACTTCTATAACCAAGGAGGGTCAGACCCATAAGCAATGAATCATCATCCCTATTTTAAATGCATCCCCTAGAATTCTCTGAGTTGTCTTCTAAATGTGATTCTTCGCATTAGACAAGAAAAAGTTTTGACTTTGTCCTTAAGTTTAATCAGCTAAATTTAGTTGAGAAGGATCCCATCCAAAATAAAAATGGATTTGCCATTACCAAGGAATCTCTATGAACCATGTTTATTATAAGGTGTGGATGCAGTGTCTTTCACATGATTAGGTCATTGATGTATCTTTCACCAGTAATTTTACATATAAATTACTGTGGAAGATGGAGCAGTAAGATATTTATAATGCACTTCGTTCACAACTTGAGATTTGCAACAAAAAGCTTACAGTGCCTTTATTCTTTACAAGTTTCCTCATGTGCAGAAGCAAATTAAATTTTCTCACTATAAATTTAAAACTTACACAGTTCCTTGTTTGTTTTTTTTTGGTTGGTTGGTTTATTGGGTTTTTTTGGGGTTTTTTTTGTTGTTGTTGTTGCTGTTGGTTTTTTTTGGTTTTTTTTCTCCAGGTAATGTAAATTAGTACCATTTCCATTATTGCTATGCTCTTACAAATAGCTAAATGTGTGGGTTTTTCCCCATTTTGTGTATGTACAAATACAGAACAGAATATGTAGAGAGCTGAAGTGCTTCAACTTAGTCTGGATGTTACTCTAAAAGAGAGTAACAAATTCTTCATATCAAATTTTTTTTTTGTAAAATAATATGTAAAAGATAATATGTAAAATATATGTATGCAAGGTATGTACCATAAAATAGCTCAAAAACTAAATCTGTAATTTGTATAACTAATTTAATAACATTTTATTAAGGTGAGAAGCTTCTCCACATGAAAAATACATCTGCACCTATTTTATAAACAGGGAAAGCTATCAATCCTTAAGAGTTCTTGAATATAATATTATTCCAATATTGGATGGGGTTTGGTTGCAGGTAGTGCAGCACCAGTGCTAGAAAACTATTCAATGACAATGGTTTACAACAGGTTTTCTGAAGTTTCTGTGACCACTCATTAAAGGATTATTGCTTAACAGACAAGCCATAGGACAAGTAAAGGTTATTTTGCTGTTCAAATACATTTCTGGAAGGACAGAAATCCTCCCAAGAACTTAAAAGGACAGCAAACTAAAACAAAATAGACTTTATGACAATCTTCCAGTACAAGATATTTATCACTGTAGCAAGTCTTTCAAGTGTGACTTTTTAAAAAAATATGCCACAAATATGTGTTACAAGAGTGTGAAACTGTAAGGGATCAAGTCCAGAATTTATATTAATTGCTTTTTCAGAGAACATTAATATTTTTTGCTAAAAAAAAACAATTTCCTCATAAATATATTTTAATTTAAAAGAGACTATCCAATTCATGTCTTATATAAGATTATTTCCTTTCTGCCAAACTACTTTTACCCAAAATAGGAACAATGCTCATACTAGTCTATAATTAATTACTCAAAATGGAATTATAAATATGGTGTGCATGTGAATTTATTCTAAGGCTAAAAGATATTTCAAAATTATCATCATAAGAAAGGAAATTTTAAAAACACCCTGATGGTGTAGTTACCAGAAAGAAGTAGAAGATATGTAATAAATCCCTTTAATGAAGGAATTTAAGTTATTTACTTGTTTCTTACAAACAGAATCACATGAAAGCTGTATTTATCTGCTTAATAATACTGGCAAATTATATATAAGGATAATAATATATTTCTAAACTTTATTATTCAGTAACACAACAAAGGGAAGATATTTGGCCTGTATTTAGCTAATTTTAGTGAAGAAGAGTACAATGCTCCTTCATGGTTTTTGACTGTGTGTACCCATACTGGCTGTATAGAGACTAGAGCAGCTGACCCCTGACTCCTCACTGAAAACTCCTGAAATAGTAAGAATTAACACTATTGTCATCTGGGATATAAGGGAGATGCAGTCCAAAAAAAGTGCCAACAAAAAGGATCATTTCAAGAATAGCAATCTGAGGTCTTAGAATTCCTCAAAAGGAAAGACATTTTTTCCATTAGCCACTTTCAACTACAAACTTCACATGTACAGGCCTGCTTCTAAAAGAAAAATACCTATCTTCATAAGAAAAAGAGTATTTCAAGTCATCCAGAGTTAGTGTTGCAAACATATGCATGCTACACACACATAAGGAAAGGTAAGTCCTTTCCCAGCCCTTTCAAGTGATTTCTTTCAAGTTCTCTTCAATTAAACTTGGGTTTAGCTTTACAATAGAAGAAATGTACAGCTGTAGTATAATCACATTGCTGCAGTACAAAGCCCCAACTTGTAAGCCATCCTAAAATGTGAGAATAAGAAGCTCAAGACTGCATCACTGCTATCCCTTACTTCTGAGTAAGAGCCTTCCTGCCTTACTGAAGTCTGAACACCGGCAGTGTGAGTGCAGAGGGATCAGTGAGAGTAGTAGAACTGAAGCAGAATTACAGAACAGCACAGGGTAAGATAGGATGAGAAAATTAATCTACAGTAAATTCAAAAGACCCCTGATACCTCACTTGCTAAGAAAACCTTGGTTCAGTGTATTTCTGTGAAATTTTTCTCTGTAAATTTACACCACCTGAAGTTGTTGAGGATACACTTCAGGCCATATATATGTACGTATACATATATATATATACATACAAACTCAATTACTTAATCTGTTATGAAAACATGCAGATCTTTGGCACTCTATAAAAGAGCAGGCACTGGGTATCTCAATAGGAGAAATCTATTACCCCTCAGAACTAACTAATCTAAATAAACATCTATTTTTACAATTTTACTATAACTTTTGCTACATTATTACTATTTTCTTGTTATCAAGTGTATTATTTATTTTTTAAAGTCTGAGCTAAGATGTATCACAGAGGTTTTTAGAAGACACCTATGGGTAAGTGGTGATTTGTGAGCCCTGAGGTGGGTGGAAGACTATGAAGAACTCTCCTAAAATGGTCAATCTGTAACAAAGACTCACTGAACATGTCTGGGGAGACTGAGGATGAAGAAGAACTGAAAAGGTAAGAAAACTGAAAATGTATTAAGAGGGACAAGTCGTGTTTAGGCATGGCCTCTAAATCCCAAACCCAGGATGCCCTTCCACAATTCAGTGACTGGAAAACTTTGAACACAGCTGCTAGATGAATCCTGGGCATTTATTCACAGAAATACACACAGCAAAAATCTAAATAAACTTTGATATTAGACTGTAAAAAAAAATAACAGACAAAGTGTTTATTTTGTCTTCCTTTGAAATGTCAATGCAAACCTAGTTTTTGCTGCAGACAAACTGTTGCTGGTGGTAGATTGAGCTGTTTTGAGTTAGTAGTTTTACAAACTTCATTCTCAAATGGTCTCTGTCATTTGAAATGCCAATCTGTACTACATGAATGAGGAAGTTTTTTGCATTAAAGTAAGAACAGTTTTCCATACTTGAAAGCATTTGTTAGTGCTACAGAAGACTACCATAAAGGAAAGAGAATCAGGTGAAAAATCATGCTTTACCTGTCCATACTTTGCAGCCAAATGTAGGGGTGTCCAGTACTGATTATCCACTGCATTGAGATCAGCCCCATGATCTAGTATAAGAGATGCAACATTCTTGTATCCATTAGCACAGGCCACATGTAGCTGCAATATAAAAGTTAAATTTTGCATATATTAATATTTTAAAGAACTCATCCATGGTATACTGCTTTATATCTTTACTAAATTACAGTCATAGCAAACACAACATGTACATGTGATTACTACAGGCTAGAAAACCACTGTAGAATTTTTTTTAGCATTTATAAACCAGATGCACCTAGAAAAAATAATTCTAGCTTTTGGTGAACTACTAAACAATCTAGTCTATCACTTTTTATATAACTTCAAGTGAACATGCTTCCAAACACATCCAAAGACTTCATGAGCCAAGGTAGAATCACAGATTTCAACAGAGCTTGAGCTCTCTTCGAGCCTAGAACTAACTTTTTTTTGTAGAAGTATCCCAGATTTAAGCTGACACTACTCCAAAATGAATTCATTAGCACATAATCAAACCAAGCACATTGACACAGCAGCACAAAATTAGTGAGAAAAAATACTTTCTCAATTTTGAACCACAATGATTTTACTTTCTATACTTGCATTGCTTCCCTAAATACTTAATTATTTTAATTGGTAATTGTTTAAACAATTTTCGTTCATTTTCTGTATCTCTAAACTTCATTTAAGAGTCACACTAGAACAGAAGGAAGGTGGAAAATGCAGTAATAGAGTGAGAGAAACTCAGGTCAGCAGTAACCTCAGGAGGTCAAGTAGTGCGACTTGCTGCTAAAACAGGGATAACTTCAAAGGTAGCTGTGTTTGCTCAGGGTTTCTCACTCTGAGTAGCAAATACTATAAGAATGATAAAGTGTGAAAACTGTAATGGCAAGAAAAGGAAAAAAGAAATTTAAAAATATCTTTATTAATGGCCTATTTGAGGAGCTGGACATTATCTTCTGCAATGTATTATTATTTAAGGCTCTGTATGTGTTTGCCATTTATATCACCAATCAGTTCCACTATATGTTATTTATAGGATGAGATTTTTTAATATGAAAAAACCCAGCAGCCATGTGGGGTTTTATTTAAAACAAATAGGAAGTGTGCAAAATAAATATAAAAAGAATACAATATC
>VYZP01017181.1:0-10304 GCA_013400635.1 Hypocryptadius cinnamomeus | reverse complement strand
TCTTAACTGGGGACTCCCACATGCCCACTGAATGCCCTGAACACCAGCTTGTTAGGTGGTTTAATGGGCATTCTGGGCCTGAGGCCTCTCTGACTAAGAAGAAGTGGCAGCCCATTATTTCACTGTAATAGAGTCTAGAAAAACATGGAAATTTAGAATGTTGTCATAGGAATGCTAAACACTACCTGTATTGTAGTGTATATTTTGTAGATGTTGTCTTTTTCATTACTGTCATAGGCAAGAAATTGATAGAGATGCAAGAAAAGCAAATTCACACGAAGGTTTCAGACTAAGTATGAGGGCTCACATCAGCACTTCTAGGAAATGACAAAGTTTTCACTTGTCAATGTGTGCAGTAACAGTGCAAAATCCATCTGGCAGAAGGTAACTGTGAAGTTCGTAGAAAATGGATTTCATAGTTTCTATGATAATTTTAAATTCTTGTGTGCTCTCTTCAGACTTTAAATAATTTTCAGGAGGGAATAATTAAAGGAATTGTAACAATATGACATATTTGCATATAAAGTTGTAGTGGTTTGACCCTGGCTGGATACCCGGTGCCTAACAAAGCCATTGTGTCGCTCCCTTCCTCAGACGGACAAGGAAGAGAAAATATAACTAAAAGCTTGTGGGTTGAGATAAGGATAGTGAGAGATCTCTCACCTGTTATTGTCATGGGCAAAATGCAGGGAAATCAGTTTAATTTATTGTGAAACAAACCAGAATAGGGGGATGAGAACTAAAGCCAAATCTTGAAAATCCCTTCTGCCCACTTCTCCCTTCTTCCTGGTTAAATTTTAGCTTAAATTTCCTTTCCCTCCTCTCTCCTACTGGCTCAGGGGGATGGGGAATGGGGATTGTGGTTAGCTCATCACTTGTTTCTTCGCCTTCTTCCTCTCAGAGGGAGGACTCCTCACACGCTACCCCTGTTCCAGCAGATTCCTCCCACAGGAGACAGTCCTCCATGAATTTCTGTAATTTGAAGTCCACGTTCGCCTTCACACGGTCTGCAGTTCTTCACAAAGTGCTCCAAAGTGGGTCCCTTCCGTAGGGTGCAGTCCTTCAGGAACAGGCTGCTCCAGAGTGGGTCCCCTGCATAGTCACAAACCCTGCCAGTAAACCTGCTCCAATGTGGGGTCATCTCTCCATGGGTCCACATGCCTGCCAGGAGCCTGCTCCAGCATGGAATTTCCACAGTGTCACTGTCCCCCTTGGACAACCACCTACTCCAGCGTGGAGTCCTCCACAGGCTGCATGTAAATATCTGCTCTGTCGTTGGCGTCCATGGGTTGCAGGAAGACAGTGTGTCTCACCACAGCCTTCCCCATGGGCTGCAGGGGAATCTCTGCTCTGGTGCCTTGAGCACCTTCTGTTCTTCCTTCTTCACCAGCCTTGGTGTCTGCAGGGCTGTATCTCACATACTCTTACTTTGCCCTTCAGCTGCAATTACACAGAAGTGCTTTCCTCTTCTTAAATCTGTTATCTCAGAGGTGCTACCACTGCTGCTGATGACCTTGGCCTTGGCCAGCAGTGGGTCCATCTTCGAGCTGCAGAAGCTTCTGGCAGTTTGTCACTGAAGCCAGCCCTGTAGACCCCACTACCAGAACCTTGCCATGCGAACCCAACACAGTAGTCATCTGGAATAGTAAAAACAGCATTTTACAATGTTTTAGGTGTTTCTGATATTCTTTTTAAATTTACATGACACTCACATTTTGATCCTGTCTGATAATCCTTTTAGAAGTTACTGGTTCATCAACCCTACTGAAAACTATTCTTAAGACATCTTGCCTCTTTGTATGTTATCATCTGATTGTTTCATCACACCCACTTTCAGATTATTCCATCTCTCTTCAAAACTGTCAATTCCTGTGCCTTGAACATTAGTCATATTATTTTGACACCTGTATCATGCATGTACCTCTACAGCTTCTCCTCTGTGATGAAAATTTGCATGCAGTAACAAGTGAAAGGCACCAAGACCTCTTCTCTGCTCCTGGGTTTCATTTGTGACATGCAGTTTACTGATCTCTCATTTACTCTCAAAAGCAGTAGAAAGTCTCTGGAGCTTCTCTCTATTCAAATACTAAGTCTACCATATGGAGACTCATATAGAAAAGGGGAAGAAATATTGTAGGAGTGAGTGATGAGTTCACTTTCATGACTAACAGTGTGGGCATCTTTGTCTTACCCCTATCCACAGCATATAATTTTCTGCCTGAGTCTCATTTGGTGCACCAAGACAGAGCCGACCAGTCATCCTGCTACCATGATCAATGTGTTTTTTAAGTGATTCTGTTCAATTTATTTAACTAATAAACTTCGAATCAATTTAATTAGTTTCCTATTGTTTCAAGGCATTTAAGGCATGTGTCTGCCTTTAAGAAAATGATTAACTGCATTACATTCAAAGGATGACTAATCACACTTTAAAAAGGTTTAAATACATCTTTGAGGAGAACCTGAATTTTTACACTACAGATAACCTTAATTTTTATACAATAACAACTGCAAGTGAAGGTTTGAGACATCTAATCATCAATCTTTTCTTCGTGTTATCAAAAGGAGCAAGATTGTTCTTAGATCCTACATCTACACTGAGTTCCTGTGACATGCAGCTGGTTAAGAGTCTAGCATTTAATTCTTGGTCCCTAACACATTCCTACCAGTGTAGTTCTATAACCAGACATCCTGTGGCTGACTGCAGTTTATCTTAAAATTCCCTTTAAAATGCTAGCACCACTACATAGGAAAATTTCAGTTAAATTTACTGAAAAGCTAATACAATTCCATACCTGCCAATTAAGTACTTGTACTACATCAAGCAGCATGCTACATTTCATCTTTCAGAGCAAGAAAAAACATGAAATAATTTAGCCATGAACATAAAGACACAAAAATGGAGCTGCGCTGACAGTACTATAAGTATTGGAGAGTAAGGATATTGCTTTCTGGCTGTGGTGACAGGCAAATACTGTGATTTTATTTTTGTTACAGCTATCCAAAAATTCTGGTAACAGTACATGTTCCAGGTGAGTCAATTGGTGGAAGGAAAGTCTGGTGACATGGAAAGAATATGGAGATGCTGCTTGCCACTGTAGGAAGAAAGTTCATGTGGCCAAAACCCAGGTTGAAGCTGACAGAACTGTGGGGAAAAATAAAGAGTTTTTTCAAATACAATAATGGCAATAAACAGTGTAAAAATAACATTGAATCCATTATAGGATGAGGATGGTAATCTCAAAAACAGAGACATGACAAGGCATAGGTATTTAACACATTTTTTGCCTCTGTCTTCCACATCTAGATCCCTAAAAAATCTATGGGGTCTGATGGTACTCGTCCAAGGATCCTCAAAGCACTGGGTGATGTCAACACAAAATCTCTTTCAATGATTTTTCAGCAGTCTTGATGCTGAAGAACAAAAGGTCCCAGCTGAATGAATGCTGGACAATGTTAACCTGATTTTCAAGAAGAAGGAAAATCCTGGAAACCACAGGCCTGTCACTGAAGTCTCACTTCAGTGCCTGGTAAATTTATGGAGATTATTCTGTGAGGTATTGAAAAATATCTGAAAGACAGTGGAATCATTGATCACAGCCGACATGGTGGGAGGAAAAAAGAAGGAAGGAGTTGTGCATTGACTCTCTTACACAGCAGAAAAGATTGTGGCAATCCATTTATTGAAATATTCACGGTCTATTGTGAATGCAATATCCTTAACCACATATCAAGTACTGGATATGTTTGGAGTCCTGATTATATTAATTATTCCATAGAAAATAAATAAATTTCAAAATGTAAATACACAATTTTGCACATTTTATGAGTTCCCATGCTCTTCTACCCTTTTACTTCTAGTAACTTTCAGCAGAAACAGAAATGATACCTTGATAATTGGAGACCTTGGTCTTCCCATTCCCCATTTCCTTAATTGGTGAATAACTAAAATAAGGTTACAACACCTCTGTCCTACCTCTTTCAAACTAAGTATTGATGTTAAGTGATGTTAGAAGGCACTAGTTTATGGTCCATATACATTTATTCCTTGAATCTCAATTTTCTTTGTTTGTAAGTTGGTCATAATTTTTTTTTTCCTGCAGAGGGAATCTGGCCCACAAAGTCTTCCAGAGAGAAATTAATAATCTATTCACTTAGCAGAAACTCAGGAAAAGCTGGGTGAGGTAAAAAGTCTGCCTGTGTTTATATAGAGCTAAAATACACACACAAGCGCAAGCACTAATGCACACAGTATAAATAACAGGTATGTTCTGATCTAAAGTGTCAGAATGACAACCTCTTTAAATTCTTTTAAATGCTTCATAGGAGCAGAACCTGCCCATTTAGATATTCAGTGGCATGAAAAGTGCTAGCTGTTGGACAGATGAATAAGATTCATGTTGACAGCTGCTTATAGCTCTTTTGGCTGCTATTTATAAAGCAGGGAGGTGGGGATACAAATCTGTCTATGTCAGCCTGGACGTTTTGATTCCACTATTGCAGGTGATAGCAGTAACCTATTGCATGTGGTAGATGCTCTGTAAATTAAGCACACTGTCATCACCGGGGGGTACATGCTCTGTTATTAGTGCAGACTGGTTGAAGCTGTTCTGAGGAACGTGGTTCACAGCCATTAGTGTTTTCCACTGTGGTTTTTGGTTAGATCCTGACAGCTACACTGGAACTGTCACGTTCCAGTCCATCTCCCACAGTTTCTTACATCAGCTTGGAAAGAATGTGTCAAAAAATACATCTGAAATATGTTAATTTTTTGTAGCCTCTTGCTTTAAGTATTTGCAGAAAACATCCTGATAGGTATTTAGAAAAGATCTAAAAGTTTTAGAAAAGCTTTTAGAAAAGTGAAATTTAGTGATGAAAATGATCTAATGATTTCTTCGTGGGAAGAACTTTTCCCAAAGTAGTATTTACTGAATATTTGCTATCTTGTATTTACCAATGTCTTTCCTTCTCTTATCTGTTTTTAAAATGTGCCAGAAATTATAGTTTCTGAAAATAACTGTAGGCAAATATTCTACACCAAGACATTTTCACTGACATCCAGACTAAATTTCTATTATTACTATTCCTATTATTATTATTATTGCTTTTTTTACTTTTGAAATAGTGTTTTGTTTTACCATAAATAGCTCCCCCTCCCACATACTTGCAACCTTCTGACATTGCTAACCCTAGTGAATATAGAGAATATAGCACAGAGAGCGTCTGTTTTCATTAACAATTTGGATAAATTGCAATAGGCATATTTTCCACTTGTGCAGGATGAAGTACTTTTATTTTCCTGACCTCATAGATGTATAAAATCTGAATTTACCAACAACAAATACTGTCAATATACAGGGCTGCCATGAGTTCAGAAACTGTTATGGGAAAACATCTGTGTATCTAAATGGGAAATAGCCATTAAATTCTGGTTTTTGTCAGGCAAATGTTAATACTTCAAAATTTTTTTTAGTATTTTCTATTTCTCTTACTTTATTTTGGTATTTTGCACAATATGTATTACCACAGGATATCAGTGCTTTGAGTTTTGATATCTAACCATTATTCACCAAAGGTGTGAATGGACTTACTGCTTGAATAATTTTCTTCACCAAGTCCTCATGTGGACCTGGATTTCATATTGGGCAGTGGTGTACTGAACCGGTGAAATAAAACCTCATGTACAAATAAGAGGACCCATTTGCCTAAACAAACAAAACTAAGAGTAGTGTGGGAAAAAAGCAATAAATGTGTAATCACAACAAAAAATAGGCCAACCACGCTTTATGAAGGCCTTCAGATTTGCCCTGGATCTAAGCTGAATTCCTATAATGCCTTCATCTAAATCATCTACCTGAAATCATTTGTACGGGCTTTTCACAGAGAAATTTCCTGTTCAGAGCAGTCAGTGTTCAGTGTTAGAATTTGGCAGAAACATGTCTTGCTCAGCAATATTTATTAGCAATGGGAAATTCTAAAAGAAGTGAGGGAAAAAATTATGTGCAATTTCATGCAAATATGACCATTTGGAAGAGAGAAATGCTCCTCAAAATTAGAAAAAAATATAGGCATGTGGATTTGTTTGTTGGTTTTTTTTTTAATATTGTTCAAGTGTCTTTGCAGTGCTGGTTAGAAAACCGATCTTAAAGACATACGTAGCATGGTTTATCAGTAATGGCCCTAAACAGTCAGCCTGGAACTGATTAAAAGACCTCAGTATGTGGAGCTGCCTGACACTGTCTTCACTCTGGTATTGTGCCAAGATAATGCATCTATACTGCTTTTGAGACTCAAATTGCACAGGGCTATCTGGGCTCATTAAGCCATCTGATAAGCTCCTTGCCCTGGATACCTCCATTTCACAGGGTAATCAAAGCTTTGAAACCAAAAGGTCAATTTGCACACAAAATGGTGTTTGAATGGCCATGAGGAACATTGACTTGTACGATCCCTTTTCTAAGTAAAAACTGTATAGTAATTATAATTTTTAATGTAAAGGGTAAAGCTCCAGCTGTGTGCAAACAGATTCTAGCCTAACAGGGTAACACACACAGCCACAGGCAGGTGCCTTCACTGATTGCACAACCCTTCATTGCTTGGCTGCCGCATTTCCAGACACCAGACCTTGTGGGTGGCAGCAGCTATGTCCCACCCAGACTGCGACCCGGGAGGGATGCCCTGGTGTCACACAGCAGCCGTCACCAACGTCACATACGTCTCTCTGGCAAACCTAAGGATTCCAGGGAAGGCCATGTAGGCACCTCCATGTCAGGCCTGCTGTCTCTACACTATAAGAGGCCCATGGAAGTACAAAACTAAAAGTCTTGCAAATGCTCAATGCTTAATCCTAGTACTTCCTGTTGGTTCATTGCTCCCAACATAAATACTCCCCTGAAGGAGTCTACACAATGCATGGGCATATTCTTACCTTGGTTCTGTATTGCCTTAGGCCCACAAGATTAGAACTATATGACTGAGAGTAAACATGGGAGAAATCATGATAATAATTTCAATTATCCCTGTAGAAATTTGATGTTCATTAGCTAGTTATTCACGATCCCTCTCTAGCAATTAGTGAACACCCATTCATTGAGCATATTTAATCCAATCCTACAAGTTGTCTAAATTATAAGACTTCTCCTTTGACTCCAGATAGAGTTCTGCATGGATCAAATCCCAACGGTTAGCTGGTAATTAAGACAGTAGAAATAAGTGATTTAAACTTTACTCTTGTACATTTTTTGTTGGGAGCAATTAGAATGGTAACTCTCCACATATTGCAATTTCAGAATAAAGGAAGATATAATTTAGAATAATAAAAAACTATTTTGTGAACACTCTAATTTGATTTCATGACAAGAACAAGGCAATTAATTAAATCTGAAGAGTTGCTGAAGTTAAAAGCTATAAGCAATAAGTTAAATAAAATCCAGTGACATGGAGTTTGTTTACAGACAGTTGTAATCCTATGGGGAGAGAAGAATAAATAAGATTTCATGTAATTTCTTTTAAAATATTCCAATTACATACAGTGGCTCTTCCCCTCATCCCCTCTGTCAAATTGTACATTTTTAAAAATTGTTTCTGTTGTATAGGTTTATAGAATAATTTAGACTGGAAAAGAGTTTCTGGGATCATATGGCCAAAACACTTCTGCTTAGGCAGGCAGAGCCCGGCCTGTATTGCCACATGGGATTATTTAACCTCTGGAGCAGAACTTCACTTTTTTCACCACTAAGGTTCACCTAATTTTTCCAGCTTGTTGAGATTGATATGAACTGCTTGGGTTTTTTTGTTTGTATTGGTTTGTTGGTTTTGTTTGGTTGGTTGGTTGGTTTGTTTGGGGCTTTGTTTGTTTTGCTTGTTTGGTTGGTTTGTTTGGGTTTTTTTTTGTTTTTTCTTTTACCAGTTGCATTCAATCTTTATCCAACAGTCCTCATTTCTGAGAAGTCATGAACATCAAAGCCCTGACTTCAATATCAGCCAAGTTGACCTGCAAGATGACCATCTACCATTGACTGAAGTAATATCTTTTTTCTCTATAAAATATGTTGAAAACCACACCTATTATAAATTTTTGTTAAAGGAAAAAAATGGTTTTTAATAATTTATTGGTATAAATTGGTGTTTCTTGAGTGTTTTTTAATTGAGAAGGTTTTTAAATTGTCTTATGGTCCATGAAGCACCTTGTTACTTACCATCTCTAAAGAAAAGGTGATGATAACTTTCTTAGCATTAATAAAAGATTATGGTGGCAAAAAAATTGTAACTAGACAGACATTATTAGAAGTCTTTTCAATGAACAATATCAATACTGAATCCACAAATGTTTGGACTTGCATCTTTTGCACAAGTTTATATTAAATTTCATGAGCTTTGATTAGGTTTTTCAGCTGGACATGAAATATATGTTTAGCAATTCTTGAGCTCCAACTAATAGCTATATTTTGGGAAAGTGTTAGTAGCTAAGAATATAGAAATGTGTCTTTAAAACTAGTTTTGCAATTGCCTTGGGTTTGTGCAGGTCAAAGAACATGCATATGATTAATATCTACACGGTCTTTTTATTTTAAGATTATGTGACTGAATTTTATCAGTGCTACTGACTGCCACAATGAACATTAGATAAACTCCCAAACCCACAGATGATGGCTGAGTTGCAGGGGTAAGTATTTTAATTATCATGGTTTATTTGCTCAGTAACAGCATGACATTAACATTAAGTCTGTGTGAAGGTTTTTTGTAGAGTTTTCCTGTTTGCTAATTTTTGGCATGGGGACTGACAGTTTAATAATGTCTGTCTAAATAAATGCATTTTTGAATAACACTTTGGAAAAATAGAGGGGTTATGTTTCCTAGATGTACATCACAATTTTCTTAATAACAATCTAATAAGCCTGGAAATGTCAATTATCATGTAAATGTTCTTTTGTCATAATAGCTACTTCTGTTATCATGTGTTACATTGTGATTGATTAGGCTTGAGAGACTGTCTTGTACTAGTATAAAGGGAAGTTTACAACTCCTTGTCATTCACTTGTCTTTAGTTATAACCCTTTTTTTTCAGTCCTGACTTGGAGATACCACTTTAGGAAAAATAATTGTTCTCACTCTCATTATTCAGTATACTCCAAGAATAATAAATATTATTTATGTTGCTAGCTCATGCCTTTTGTATATAATTAATCCAATTTATTTTAAAAATAAACTTCTGCCAGGCACTTATGGTTATTATTTCATTATTCACACCATGAAAATTATATCAACTCAGTATATATCTATCAAACTATGCAGGAACAGAAAGCAAAGCATGTTCTGCCTTAAAAACTTTAAGGTCTGTCTCTTTTTTACCTGAGAACACTATTGGACATATGAAAACAACTTATAAATTAGCTTTGTGGATTGAACTGTGGAGTTCAAGCCTGCCAGAGACACTTCCTCAGCAAAGACACTGCTTAATAAATAACTGTGGATTTGTTGCAAATCTCTATACTTCTATCTATCTATCTATCTATCTATCTATCTATCTATCTATCTATCTATCTTTCCCTGGAGTTTTACTTTGAGCTCTTAATTTTAAGAAGAAATGTAAATGTATCATGTCAGGACTTCTACGTCCTCCTCCCCTCTACAACCGACAGCTGTGCATAAAGAGATAACCTGGGCTGAAAGGTCCAGCGAGGGGTTATCTCTGGCCCCAAAAGGGCTCAGACACCAGGTAAGAATCAACATCTTAGTCTGGAGAGCAAATGTGGGAAGAGATAAAGGAAATACTCTTGACGAAGAGACGCTGTTTTACAGGCCTTAGAAGACACACGAGTTATCGCAGACGCCTTCTATGCACACAACCTGAAAGTATGGGAGACCTATCCCCAAAATCTGGACGCAGATTTCGTGGTTACTTCCCTGGGGATCGAGGGAAAGGATCTCAATGTCTGCTCCATCAACAACTGAATGATAAGATACATTGAATCCTAACTTTTATTCTTTCTTCACTAGCTGTAACATTAACAGGTACCTTTAACCTCGCCCTATATATCTATTGGTAGCTTCTCTTTTTGTCTTTATTCCTGTGTAGTATTTGTTTTAAGACTTATGTCTGTGAGTTTTCTGTTTATTGAATAAATAATTTATTCTATAATAGACCAAATCAGCCATTATTAAAGAACTTCTGAATGAGGGTGGGTTTTGAGGTGCTGGCCACCTCAATAAAGCTACTGTCTGCTGCTAGAGGCCTGGGCAAAAAGCAAGGACTTATCTAGATTCCCACATCCATTTGCAACATGTATAAACACTTCTTTTCC
>VYZP01017180.1:0-12225 GCA_013400635.1 Hypocryptadius cinnamomeus | reverse complement strand
TTTGCATTTCCAGCATTGCTTTAGAAACTATTATCCTCTGCCAATAGTTACACGGTGTTTTTTTGTTGTTGGGGTTTTATTTTTTCTGGTTTTCTTACAGGACATAAATTGAATACTAGAAATACAACAAATGAGATCTATCACATTTAACTCTGTCTAGATATGCCTGTACTTTCCCTGTCCTTCATAATATTTGAACCCTACTGTCTGTATTCAGCTATATATGATTGAAGATAATTATGTTCCTTCAAGTATTGTGAAAATCAGCAGTTAGAGGGAAGGGTAGGGCATAAATTGCTGTCCTGCTGAGAGAAAGACAAACAGATTCCAGCCCTTGTACACTCCATTTGGCAGCAGCTTTCTAGCGAGTCAGCAAGTGCACCCTCGCTGGCTGATGAGCACACAGATAGTTCCAGTCTAGGTATAGCATTGCTGTGTCTTGCTGGTAAGGGATGTCATGGATGACATGAAAGAGAACTCAGCTGGAAAAGGTGAGAGACAAAAGATACAAATTATAAGAAAAAAGAAAAGACTCATTAGTTCTGCTTTTCATGGTGTAGCCAATAATCTGGGATCATATGAATTACATCATGCAAGTATGTCTCATATAAGCACATATTTTCTAGAAGATTAATTATTTGGCAGGGTGCAAGTCANTAATTATTTGGCAGGGTGCAAGTCATGTGGCAGAAAAGAAATGTTAGCATTAGGAAGACTTAAACTTTTCAGCCATGGCAAAGTTACATTGTAGAATATGATTAAGTCAGATGCTTTGTCCTGTTTCACCTGCTTTTTTGCCTTTTTTCCTGACTTGGAAAGTTCTGCTCTTTGCTCGGCTGCTGCTGCATTTTTATTCTCTCAGACATTCTGTAGGTCACAAGGGTATCATTCTGACTGAGATGTGGTCAGAGAGAATAAGAAAAATCGATTTTGGAAAACCTCTGTTAGAACTCTTTCATGAACATTTTGTTATATCCATTGTGAGCTTTTAAAAGACTGAACCTGTGAATTTGCTATTGCCATGTCTTTGTATGATTTTTGTAGCCTTATAAGCTGAGAAAGAGCAGCACAGCATAGAAAACACCCCAGTCTTCATGTGCACTGGGACAGATTCCCTTTTGTATTAGAGTGTAATTTAATATTCTGTGCACAGGCATGCAGAATTTCTTGCTGGGCACTGAATTATGCAGAGAACTGTAGATCTGCAAACAGGAAGCTAAGCTTAGAAAAGATAATGTATTAAAAGCACCAGTGAAAAGCTGTTCTGCTTTCTATGTTCTTTAACTCCCCCTGAAAGTCCTCTGTCTTTCACTAAATCTACAGGAAGATATTTGGCACAGATGTGTTGAAAGGTAAAGTTTTTTCAAAGACTTGAAAACTACTGGTCCTATCTGCCAAGCTTTTATATGGTTCCCTTCACCACAACACCTTGGAATTTCCACTGATCGGATCTCTGAAAAAATCAATGCAGAAGATGAATTAAGCACATCTGAGTGTTTGTGTGAGACTGAAAAACCTTTTGATTCACAATCTCAGTACTGTTTTTTAGTTTTGTTCAACAGTAGCAGACTGTTTTGAGGGGGGGGAGAGGGGAGTAGCGAGGGCTTGTGATTAGATAAACTCCTTTTAATTTTTTCTTTCTGTCTTAGCCAGATGGAAACACATGGACAATTGGTTTACAGAGATCTTTATCCTCTCTCCTTCATTAGCACCACAGGGAAGTTTCTATAGTGGCTAATGCACTTACTGACATGGTTTCAACAATTTAATCACCCAGAAGCCTCTCTGTAAGGTCAATGTTCTCTACATTTGTTCCAACTCATTTACTGAGTAGAAAGGTGAACTTTTTCATTCCAGGTATGTCATTATGGAAATCATGTTAATGAATCAAGACACTGGAGGGCATGTGTATCTCTGTTAGCACAAGATTAATGGAGACTTCATCAAGCAGGATTCAGTCTTAAATTCTTCTGGTAAATCCAGGTCTGAAGTCTAATTGTCCATTAATAGTCTGGATTTATACTGGCATAGCAGCTTCCATCTCAGAGAAACTCAAAATATTTTGCAAACATCAATACAGCACACCCAAGGAACAATTCTTCTATTACTGAAACACAATAACCTGAGGGCACAAAGAAGTTGTAGCACACAGCACCGCATAGTAAAATGGGATGGATGTCAGCACACACATACTACAACTCCTGCTCCTGAAAGAAAAAGCTTTTGCTCAATGAATGGCAAGCATTTTTTTTCTGTTTATAGATCACATGCATATATTATTTACTCTATATTTGGATTTAAGCTAACTAGTATGGTATCTCACTTAATTATTTATAACTGTAGAATGAACAACAAAGTTCACACGTTGTCAAAGAGCAAATATTCACTTAATAGTCCCTAAAATGCCTTACAAAAGAATAAAAAATAGTAATCTAGAATTAGTGGAAAGGCACATTATTAATTATTCTCCTAGTTCATATGAGAATACTACTTGTTGTCCATTCATGATTCAAATGCCTAAAAAGGAGAAAGGGAAGTGCAGGTGTACTGAATCCTGAAATTTTTTTATGGCTTAAGAGGATGGATAATTTCTTTACTTTCAAGGTAGCTTCAGGTCATAATGTGATTTGGGGCTCTATATCCAGCTCTATTTTAGAGAACAAATTGAATATATATGCAATTATATATTCTGAAAAGACATGTTTCTCTAGTACAACATAATTTTACTTTCTAATTATAGAATTCTACACAGTGTTATTTGGAATAAACCTTGATTCTTCACATTGCTTTGCCACTATATTATAAAAATTAATGAAATCAGGCTGACACCTGTTGACAGCTCCAGCATTTAGGAAAAAAAGCAATGTTGACTTTTCAATTCTAAATCTTTTTTCAACAATAGACATATAATCAGTTTTAAAAGCTTTCTATATTCAGAAATTTCACTACTTTTAGTATTTTCCCTTTTTTTCTTTTTTTAGTTTAAAAGCTTTGATGACAGAAAAGATTAAGTTTCCCTGATTTCTGTCATTTCAAATAATGAGAAATAATCAGGCAGATCAATATAAAAATGTAGGCAAGATCCAAAGGGCAGCCGAGATTTCACATTCTCCCTAGATGTGTTTATGTATGACTGTAACACTGTCTTTGGAGAGAGACCAAATATTTTGATATTTTGATGGAGTACAACATTATACCAGCTGCAGTAGATTTGATGAAAGAAATAAGCAGCCTCTCCTAACAATAATTGTTGTATCAATGTTCAAATATATAACTATTATAGTAGAGGTTAAAAATAAAGTGACTGAATTTCTCTACTCCTGACAGAAACCTGAATATATGATAACTCTCAAAAATGGAAAAGAAAAAGATAACATGTGTATCTTGTTTTGCCACATAAGCCTACCTCTGTCCTTTGGGATCAGTGACAAACACCTGGATTATACTCTATACCTACTCCAGCCAAGGCTATCCTAAAAGCAAAAATGCTAGGAGGACTGTTTGCCATTTTAGGATGTACAGTATTTTCCACAGAACTGCCTTCTCTTACTCCTTTTACAGGAATTCAACCTGCCTTTCTTTGTAGTAGCAGTGATGTACTGACTGCTGAAGAATATATATTTTAGCAGGTTGCCAGGAGTCAGGATGAACCAATGTCTCTGCATCTTAGCAATCAGAGATCCATTGTTCCTGTGCTGAGTTATGTGAATCATGCACGTAGAGAAGTAGAATAATCTATTCTTGCCAGAAAGACACAAGTAATCCAGTTAGTTGCACATACAGCAGTATAATGAAAAGAGAGAATCCTAGGGTGAATGTCAATAAAAGGTTAACTCTGACATGCTTTGTACAAAAGAAGTGAGTTTGCTAGAAGTACAGCAAGCTCATATTCAATGCTTTGTCTTCATATACATAATGCAGGAAAAACACAATTGGGATGGGCTCCTCCCTCCTGTATATGACACAGCTCCTAGACCTGATACACAACAACCAGATCCCACTAGAGACAATGGATTTGCATAAGCATTCTTAAGCATTATTTTCTCTCCAGTCTGAACCTTTTCAGGTGTCAGGCAGCCCATACAAAGAGAGTTCTTTAGAGATGGATGTACTGGAACCAGAGGTAGAGCCACCTCTCTGGATTAGAACACAGACTTGTTTCATCATGTGGTTATGTAAACCAATATAGACCAAAGCCTCATTTCCACTAAAATGCTACAGTACCATCTCAAGTACCCATGCACTGAGAACTATGTTAATTGACCTTGCCTTCATTGATACAATTAACTTGTTTTCGTTGCTGAGAGGGCAGTGTCCTCACTCACAGCTATAAGCTCCTGAGAACCATCTCTGTGGTTATAAAGGATTTATGCTTCTTGGATAAGAAAAGCTGTGCAAAAAAAAATCTGAATTTTCTTCCTACACCTTGTTCAGTCTCCTGCCTTTTGGAGTAAGTGATATGCATGACTAGGGAAAAGTCCAAGAACAGAGTCAGCATACATTAATTAAAATTTTCAAAAATGCCATTTCCAACCTTCAAGCAATTGTGGCTCATCATGTGCTAGAGGTGTTCTCCACACATTTAGTAATCTCCACCCTGGATCTTTATACAATTTTCCCAGTCTCTTTTACTACTAAGTAAACACTTAGTAGCTACAACGCAGCACAGCAAAGATTACTATAGCTTAATGAGCTTACTTTTAAAAAAAGGGAGATTGCACCTGCCAGTTGCAATGGCCTCTTGCTCCCAACTCTGCATCATATCTTTCAGTTATCCAGATCTTGAATTCTCTGAAGCTATGACAGGAGACAATGGTGAAGGGTGCAACAACAGAGACAGGATGTCTTTCTTCTGCATTTGTCAGCACCTAGAGCTAAAATGCAAAAAACTGATTTTATATTCAAATGCAAAGAAGGAGAATGAACTAGTGAGTACCGGATCACCCTTAATCTGCTCCTTGATAATTTTTGGGAGGAGGGAAGGTAATAATAGAAAAAAATCTGCCTGCACTGCTTTATAACTCATCTCTGCTCTTTAAATATAAAGTGAGTTGCAAATTATCATTTTCTATTCACCTTTATGTTTTGCACTTTTCAAAATCATGATTATTCATTTCTATTGGTCCTCTGTACCCATTTTCTTCCCTGCAAGATAAAGTAACTCTCAGCTGTGCATTGTGGTGATAATTGAAGTAGATTGTGAGTGATTTGCTAGATATGACAGAGGTAACCTTCAAATCACTCTCTTTTATGATAGACACAACAAACCTTCACACATGCTGCATTTGCTAGGGGCTATAGAAAAGGATACCCCTGCCACCTTGTGAAAGGGAGCTCACAGACCAAGGCATTATAAATACCCACCCACTGCCCAGTGTGACAGATTACCAAAAAGTGCAGAAGTGCATGGCTCATCAAAAGAAACCTAGCCCTCCAATGATGGGAAGAGACAGGGACTTTCACAGACTGTGCCTGCAAAATACAAACTTAAAAAGAGGAGCCTGAGTTAGACAAAGACTGCTGCATCCATGTTATGAGTAAGGCAGTAATCTACAGATGGGGACCTTCTTGGGCTCAGGTGTTTAATAAGCTTGAAACACACTGCAGAAGAGAAAAACCTCTGACTGACATCCAGGGAACTTATGTCTGCTTTTGTACAGACAGAGATACTGCAAAAGACTCAATACAAAAATGCTTGGATTTGCATGAGGTACTCAGATTCAGCTAAAATATACAAGCAAGAACTCTGAGTATCGCAGTCAAAAGACAATCTAATTTGTGGGCTACAATTAGAGTTCTATACATGAGACAGCAATTGGGGCAAGGAGGAGGAAGGAAGAGAAAAGAGGAGGCAGGAGTGATGCCTTATTATCCAGGATAACTTCAATACATTTTTGCTCAGAGAATAAGGAATATACCATACAATGGATTGAGAAATTTTACAGGGGACTTTTCAGGGGCTTTGTGGCAGAATAAGCCACAAATGTTGAGTGTTTGTTCTTTTTTTTTTTTTTTTTTTTTTTTTTTTTCCCCTTTACAGTTAATCAGTATAGTTCTTGTGATAAAAATATACAGGCTTACTGCAACAATATTTGTTCTATAGCAATTACTTATGGATTTACAGCATATGATTGAGTGCAACAGCATGAAAGGAGTCAGACTGAGCCTGTATTACACATAGTCAATGCATGAGGGGGTTTTCTTTGTTTTTTCCCTTATAAAGGAAATGTTTCTAATGTCAGCAATTTATCAGTTTGCAACTGTCATCTGCTTGCTTTTCTCATTGGTTTTAATTCAAAACATCTCTATGAAAACTTAAGTATGGAGTTATATACTGAAAAGAATCAATTGCCTCAAAAAAATCATTAAGACTTTTTTTCTCCCAAACCTAAGTACTATTGCTTTTCAATATGTATTTAAGAAAATTTAACTCAATCAGTGGGTGAATCTCAGACTCATAGAGAAGCCTTAAAATAATCATGAGAGTTATTTAGTAAATAGTTTATAGCAGACACCAGATATATATTTATGTTTATACATTTTAAATTTAGTTATTTTACTATATTATACATATTTTCATGTTTTTATATAAAGTAGCAGCTGTTATGATTCTAAATAGAATAAGACTTGCCACATCTTCAAACTATTTATTTTCCTCTTGACAGTGGCAACAAAAAGCTTTTCATGGGAGTTTTGAAGAAAAAGATGATCAGGAATTTGCTCTAGTAACCTTCAGAAATCTCTGTATACCTCAAAATATATATGCTAGCAACCTCTTGGAGCTCATATCTCCAAAAATGTAAGATTCCACACGTTTGTCAAGACTTCTTTTTTTTTCCAGTTTCCATAAGTTGTTAGTGTTGATTTGAGAAGGGTGATAAAAATATAAACTCATATATCAAATTATTCTCTCATACAGAAAAAAAGGAAGCTGCAGATAACCCTCCATCCCTCCTGAGCACCAAAAAAATATGTGAAGTTCCCAGTCACTCTCTTCTCAATAAACCTGTTCTAAATGGATTTCCACTTACCAACAATATTTCTCTGTTTCTATCTTTAGTTCCTTCTTTTTAGAACTGCTCATTCTTTTCCTTCATCATGCTCTCTCCTCTGAACAGGTTCTACCCCAATATGTCTCATTAATTTTGAATAGTCTCTGTTAGCTTGCACCTTGTCGGTTCTGCTCCCCAGCATCTCGGTCTGCCATTACTTCGGCTTGTTGCCATGATGCAGGATGGCATTGAAGCTTTTTCTGGTTTCCACCATTATCCTCTGACTCTGGTCTCTCAGCTGGAATTCATTATGTTTCAATATACAAATGCTTGTCCCTAAGCTCCTCGCACTTAAGGGAGATCTGGCTATACTTCAGATATGGCATAACTTTGAAGAAGGGCAAAGCTCCTTTCCAAAATCCATGCTGTTACCTAAGAGAAAGTAGGAGGCTGAATGATTTAGTAACTTAACACAAACCTGAGCAGCACAAAGACACACGTGCTCATTATGGAAAAAATATCTCCCTCAGTAGACTTGCTTAAAGCAAGCTCTTTGGCATTGAGACTGTTTCTTCTTCTCTGTTTATGAAAGGATTGTGCAGTGGGGAGCCAGGTTTCATGGGCACCATGGGACATCACCATGACATAGAAAATCAGTGTCTGAAGGAAAGAGCTACTCTCATGTCAGCTGTGTGAGAATCATTGCCCCTAGATTTAGTTTCAGTCATCAAATCAGTCTCCTGCTCCTACTTGTTGATAGGTACTGGACTGAAAAGAGAGCGTTTTTGTTTCCAAATAAGATTGGATTAAGAAAAGCAGGTGTATGAGACACTGTAGCTCCCCTTTTCCACACTTTGGCTGCTCATCTCATTTTCAATTCTGCTAATTAACTGAGCTAACCTCCAGTCAGTACTTTTTTTTTTTCCAGTTCATTGTTATATCTGGCACACAACTCATTGTTTCTGTGCCAATCACAAAAGAATTGCTTTGCTTCTTCTCTGCCCTGTGCCTTACTCATTTCAATGATGTAGGGTTTTGTAAATGTCCTTTGTGCCAGACTTCCCTAGCTGCTGACGGACACCTCTCTCTGCAGCTCCCTTCGTTTTGTTGCTCTGCCTCCAGAGCTATGGATAGGAGGCTGAGCTCTTTCCAAAGCAACTCAATGAGCTTAGTTGAAGTGAGAAAAAAAGAAAAAAGGCAACTGGCAGCAAAGGCAAAGAGGGCAATAGAGGCTTTTAAATGTCATGATGTTAGAAAGCACCAGGAGTTATAGACAGGAAGAAAATGGAAGAGAGAAAAATATCGGACAGGAGAACGTAAAACATAAAAGACAATGAAGTGGTCAAGTGACAACTTCAGCAAGCTAGGAACAGTTTATTGTACTAGACACTAGAAATCTGGTTTGCATGTGGGTAGAAAATACTGCCCAGTGAATGACAAGACACTTGTTTCCCTTGTTCTGCTTTCATTTCTCTCTTTATTACTTCATTCTTCTCTCTCACTTCTTTTTTCCTTCTAGTTATTTGAATTACTTCTTTGCACTATAGGTTTTTCAGTTGGACATTGAATCAGCAATGGAGAATCAATCAGAAGACAGAGCAAAGAACGTGTCTGATGTAACATTTTGTTGCCTTCTCCTAAGTTGGGGTTTTTTTAATAGTACACAACTATATGTGTATGACCCTGGCAACTTCAGGTCACTTATTTCCATAAGTGCAATTAAGAGTTCTCACAATCTTATCATCAGTTTTTGTCATATTTAATGCTCTTCTTGAAGCCCCATCTCTCATATTCATATCATTATGTGACAATCTCAAGTTATATTCTTTGAAAAATAAATGAAGGGTAGGGTTCATCTCACCTAATTTAATCTGAGTAGAATGTAGACACCTACATCTCAGCCAACTCCTTAGGCTGACTTCATATTCAATGAAGAGAATTAGGTAATTTTAAAGCTTGGTTCCTCTGTTCTATTTTAGAAGTCTATTTTAGGATGAGATATGCTGCACCCAAGAAGTACTTACATCTCCCCACAGACAGAGAGGAAGCTGAGGATGAATAGCTGAGCTGTAGATGATATTTGGTCACATAAAATCTTTTTACCTCCGGAACTTCTGGAAAAAATCAGAATCTCATGTCTAATATAGATAACTTTCTAATTACTCTAACATTATTATTCAAATAAGAATAACCACAAATATTGTATTTAAAAACACATATGCTTCAAGAATTTCAGGCTTTCCTTTCTTTAGTCTATTTGATGAGCAGACTGGTTTTCATCTTTTTGCTATATTTGAGTACCCGAAACTGATATTAAATACCGCTTTAAAAATACCATTTCCCCTTCTCTTCAAATATTTCTCTGTCTCTCACTTCACCCACCTTGCAGCTCTCTCACTGTCTATGGCTTTTTTTTTATTTTCTGGGACTTACTGTATTGACTTCTGCAAGGGTATGTGGAAGGCAAGAACATACAAGGACATCTGATCAATGGCCTTTTCAATGGAAAAGAAGATAAGTGAAGGGGGAAAGGTTAACAAGAAAGACAAACAAGGTAGACAAAGGATAGATTATAAAGACAATGGCAAAGACTAAAAGTCTCCAGGAAATAATTTCTGGACCATTAAGAAGCTCCAGGCAAAAGTTTGGAGAGGATCAACCTTAAGACACTTCTGTGTCTGTGTGAATACTGCAAGGACTAAGGTGCCACTTCTGAGGTAACAAGAGAGAGAATTTGGACAAGGATGTGTGGACAACCTTGCCTGGCCTGTGGTGTCACTCCCTGGAGCCAGTGGGGCCTCTGTGCCACCCACTGGAGTAAGCAGGGCTCTTGGACCCGACCACTTCAGTAGGAACGGTGTGTGTCCCCAGAAACAGCTACTAGCAAGGGAGGCAGGCATGAGTGAGGAGTGTGGGGGACTCCACACTGTCAGCTGGAATGAGACCATGGATCATGCTCTGTGTGCCTGTTGCCAGCTGCTGGGCAGGGGCACATGTCTGTATCTCCCCCAAACCACTTGTGTGGGGTTTGTGGGGTGACTAGCAAACCCCTCACAGGACCAGCCTGTGAGGGAGGGACCTGTGGGAAGCATTGAAGGGCACAGGGTCTGGGCAGGGGGGGCAGCTGGACAAGTACCAGTACCATGCCAGTGCCTGGGACAAGTGACTGTACAGGTGCTTGTGAACCCAGACTGGTGCATATGTGGCCTTTAGAAAACTCCAGAAAATAGCTGAGATTTTTATAACTTGCATTAAAAAAATAAAATCCCTACTTTTCTTTTAGCCAGAGTTTGAGGTTTTCTTCTCTTATTTATGCACTATATCTGCTGCATTTGACACACCTTGTAATATGTATCTCAAATAGAGCTGTGTGCAACTTGGCAGCTTCACTTCCCAGGGGCTCATGCAATTACAGTCTGTCAAACATATATCACTTAGCTAAGCAACAACTAAGGAGAGCGATAATAACCTACAAATTTTTCATGGGAAAGCACTGCAGAAGGAGAGGAACTATTCCAAGTGACAAAGAAGGATTTTAGCTCCAGGAAGAATAATGAGATAAAATTAAGAGTGTTGGTTTTGATTATTTATTTTATTATTTTGCTAAATATCAGGAGGAAAAATCATTCTGACTGGGGAATTATTCATCTTGTTACTCCTCTAAGAGAAATATTAGAAATTCTGTCACTTGGAAAATGCATTGGCAACTGGAAAAAGGGGAAAATAAAGAACAACTCACAGGATAAAAAGACAATAAGTTTGAGGGAGAGCTGGATGCTTTTTCAGGCTTTTTACAATTAGGTTGTTTTGGGGGTTTTTTTGACAGAAAGGATTGTGAAACTATGTTCTTTGTTGTCTTTGGGTGTTCACTCACTGTTTGTCAGATTCTCAACAGATTAAACACTCCTGTATTTTCTTTTGAGTTGGTGTTTGTAGTACAGCTTCACTCTATTTTATGACTTCTGAAAAAACAAAACCTATACTTGTTTTTCTTTTTCTTTTCTTATTTTTTTTTGTGATATTTTGGGTCTATGTTAAGCAGATCACTGTTCAACAGTTTCACTGTGAACAAAAGAATAAGAAATTACCGTATTTTCATCTAAAAATGAAAATAATAAATTTTCTGTAAAGGGCAAAGGTTCGCTGATTCTTGCAGAATCTAATTTGCTAAGCATAGCAAATTAGACCAAGAAAACTGATTATGTGTGAGGTTTTTACTTCATTCTGTACTCTGCTATTCCATAAATGGTTGCAGGATAAACCTATTCAATTAAGATAAGGTACTGTATATTGTTCAGAAAATATATTATGCCTTTTTGAAAGTAAGTTTCTGGTTTTTCATCTCTTTTTTGAAGTTTTCTTTCTTATGGAAAAAGCCTCTGTTTTGAATGTTCTTGTTTGAGCTCAAAGTACATTTTGTGATCTGAAATAAAAAGTCGGCATTAAAAACATTGCAATATTTAAAATATTATACATTAGTTTACTGACCCCTATCACCAACAGTAAGATACCTGCTATATTTCTAGTGATAGTGTTAAATCTGTGATATCTTATTTGATATCTTATTATAAAAAATATTATATATAATTCTATATTATTGTACCTTTATATCTGTAATTTCATAATAACTTTATAGCAATTCAATGTCAAAAGAAAACAAGACCATGTTTAGAAAAGAACATTGTCCTAGAAGGACCAAGCATCCTTGTATTTGATTTTCAGACAACCAGTCCTGCAGGGGAAATTTGGAGTCCCAGCCCAGTTACCATAGTGACTCAGGAAGTAAAATGCTTGGGAGTGTCACCGCAACGATGGGCCCTGGCCAGGTAATAATTAGCATTGACTCCATGATTCACAGAAGGCTGACCAATCTCTTTATTATTGTCATTATTAGGAAACCCATTGCTTTTATAGACAGTTACGATACACATGGACCTAATTGGTCCTCCAGTCCAAACACCATCACCACTGGCTAATTAAGAAACCACCCTTTGGTAAACAAATCTCCATAACACATTCCACATGTTCACAACAACAGGTGCAGCAGGTTAAGATAAGAATTGTTTATCATCCTTTTCTCTGATCTCACAGCCTTTTCCCAGAAAGGCCTGGGAAAGTTGTCTGTTGCTCTCTGTGGCCAGAGAGCTGCAGCCACACTTGGGAGTAGCATCCATTCAGAAATCCACTATGTTAAAAAAATCTTAAACACTGAAATGAGGGGGAAAAAAAAAAA
>VYZP01017178.1:761-30241 GCA_013400635.1 Hypocryptadius cinnamomeus | reverse complement strand
TTCTAACAATGTGCCTTTTTTTTCACTCAGGGCCATGACAGGCTGTCACTCAGTTGCAACTCCCCACAAGAAATGTCCTTGAATGGTTCAAGAAAAGCCAGAAAATTGTTGTTCAGTATTTTTTTTCATTCACCTCTAGAATTTTCCACATTTTCTCCAACATGTGTGAAGCCACTGGGAAATATGGTTAAATGAGTTAAGCAGACATCACCCATCTGTGCATCTCGGGGAAAATAAAAACAGTGCTGTCCCTCCGAGAGCTTTCTTGGTACATAACCAAAATCGGAAGAACAACCACACTCTAAAGCTAAACCTAGGCAAGGCTGTTGCAGAAAAAAGGGATGAGCACTTTGAAGGAACTGCGTCTTCTGGCTTACCCCAGTCTCGCTGGTGCGTGGCCTTTGCAGAATGTAAGGTGATCCTAAAACCTGTGCTCCTCCCAAATGCCTGAAGGCTACTGGACAGCCGAGAAAACATGACTGCACATCATATTTGCTTCAGACAGTGCTAAAAACCTGGCATTCAGTCTCAGCTCTGAATTTCAGTCCTCTCACAAGCCAAAACAATCATGTTGCAGCCTCCCCCGTTTGTATAAATGTTTTATAATTTTAAATAGAAGGCATCACAAGAACCCTACTTTTGCTCAAGTCTTGATTTACCCTATAATATTGTTCACTGCAGCTCTTTCTACTACTCAAGTGATTTGTAATTTGTATCTCTCAAACAGTTCCCACTTGGATTTCTCATGCACTGAAAAGTCAGATGCCTGACATTACTGTGTAAAGTTAAGTGCTTGGGGTTAATGAGTGGCATTAAATTTTATGAGGTCATGTCCAGTAGATGTTAAAAGAAGCTTAAGGGAACTTTATCACTGATAGAAATTAACGGTTGGCACAAAAGAATGCCTGAGGGAGTCCAGTTCTAAGCAAAAATAAAATAGGTGGTATAAAAACTAAAATACAGAGTGATTGTGATTAATGTAAACATTTTTGTTAGGTAATTGGTTACTTGTTGCAGTAAAAGAAATGAGACCCCACAGTTTGAAAGAATATTATTGTATTTAGAAAGCAATTAATGTTTCTAGTCAAATAAAAAAAAATCTACATCACCTACAATATTTATATTCTTTCAGTAAACATATAACCTTTGGGGCTATATTTATCAAATAGTCAAGCCTCCACTTATTTACATTGGTTTTTTTTTTTTCTTTGGGCAAAATATGTTTTCCCTAGTGGAGTATGTTATTTTGTTTCATTAAACCTTTATTTCTACTCACATGCATTGCTTATATTACAAACCAAATGAGTAAATTCTGTGTACTTAAGTCATCTAAGGTTTGTGTTTTTGGGTGACTGATGGATGGCATGAAAATTCTGTTTCAAAAAGAAAATGGCTACATTAACTTATGGATAGATTTGTTTTGCATAATTATGTGGGGAACCATTCGGTAATTACACCAGTATTCACATGCTGCAATTTTCGTCATCTTTATTCACTGTCATTCCAATGGCAGGAAATGGAAGCCTTGTTCAGACGTAGATATTCTTTCTTGCTCTGTCTTGCAACCTATAGTCACAGAATAGAGTGCTTTTCCAAATAATGCCTGTACCTGAGTAGGACAGCTATTGTATGGAATTTCACTCCCATAGTGTGCATGAAAATTCAGCACCTCCTCCAGGGTCTGTAGCACCACGCCATGGATGTGCCGAATGACCTGGTGCAGACCTGTTCCTTACACGTCACTTGAGCTCTGTGCTGTCTGGATGCAGTGTTGGGGGGAACGGTGTGAAGCCTGCTGAGAATGCAGAGCTCTGGTATGGAAGAGCCAAAGTCTCTGGTTCAAACCTTTTTGTTCCTCTCCAGCTTGACAGAGAGGTACCATGCTTGTCATAAAGCAAATCACAGCCGTGTCCTAAATTGAGGTGAAATGGAAGGAATAAGGAAAATATTTTAGAATTTGTAGACCCTCGGGACTGTTCTGTTGATCTCCAGATGATTATTTTTGAGTTTTAATATGAATTACATATGTGAAATGTCTTCTCACATTTTCCTTAAGTGGTATTTGGTCAAAAAATGCAAAATCAAAAAGCTGAATCTCTCCAATGCTGGGTGACATGTTTGTCTTGCACACAGACTGTTTTCTTTATGACTAAAAGATTTTTTGTTTTAGAGAACTGAGGTAACTGTTGGGAAGAATTGACTACTACTAAATAATTATTCATATTATTGTGTAAATTAAATCATCAAACTTTCGGAAAACTTCACTATAGTCATTAGGGACAAAAAAAATCTAGTCATACTTGTCTTATTAGCATTTTAGAAGTCTCATATTTCTTATGTCTTCAAGTGCTTTGTACTTTGATCCTTAGTACCATCCTGAAGTGCCACTAGGGATTGACACTACTCATACTCCACACAGGAGGGCAAGGGTGGGGAACAGAAATCTGTCCCATGATGGATTACATACTTTTTGGCAAAAATGTTTTGCGGGGAGTTTTTTTTTTTCCCTCAATATCTACAACAAAGTGATAGCTGTTTGACAAAGCACCTTGCACTGTAGTAAATAGAAGTGTTTTGTCATTCTTGCTGTCAATTTGATATATTTTTATATTCTGATGTAGCTGTGGACTTTCATCTTTTAGACATCTAGAGTTTACTGCTAGTGCATATATACCTTTGCTCTTCAAATTTTTCTGGATCTGTCATTCACAACATGCATCTGCTTTTGCACCAGCAAAGTGCACAGTTGGTACTCTCCAAATTGCCTAAAGGTTGATTTACAAGAATTTTGATTAAAAATCTAGTGTTTTCATTATGCTTTGGCATATTTCAATTTGGCAGTTTAAAAGCTCTAGCTCAGTACTTCTTTTATACTGTTTGGTGACATGTTTTTTCTTTGGAGAAATTTATAGAAAATGTAGGGTACTGCTTCATTTTAGGTTCTCTCAGTTATGGGTCTTCTGGATGCACAATGTATTCCAAGAATTAACAGCCTTAATTAGACAGCCTCAGTGGTAGTCCAGGGCTTTCTGGCTTCGTCTTGTAAAACCAAGCTAGGCTCAGTTGTCCCATCCTTGTACATGTTACTCCTGTATTGTTAATTTGATTAGGATAAGGGCTGTTCCATCAGCAGCAGTAACACCCTTCAAGGGTTGAGTATTTGAGTCTTTGTGACAGTGTTGGTTGTCTTCAGGTTTTGGGTTTTTTTCTCAGATGCCTTGCCAGGTTGTCAGGTACTAGTACTGCTGTATAGTGAAGGTAATATGATTTTTTTTTTTTTTTAACTGTGTGTTTCTGAATTGTGCTACCTCTAGCCTCTGCTGCTATTGGAACAGGTCTTAAGTTTTACTCAGATCATTTTAAATGTGTTACTTAGTTACATCATTGAAAACATATTTACTACATAGATGTGAGCATGATTGTATTTCTAACTGATTTAATCTATTATTCAGCAATTTATGTTAATATAAATCCAAAGTAGCCTTTTGGACCAACAGATTTGTCTGCTTACAGCAGTGCTAAGAGGAGTTGTGGTAGGGAAGGAGGAGGCTGCATCTGGAAGGAGCTGGCAGAGCTGAGCTGGGGTGACAGGAATGCTGTGGGAGCCCAAGAGCCTCTCCCTGACCCTGGACATTTTAGAGACTGGCAGCTTCCCACATTCCTTCACATGGGTCTTTTGACTTTCTTCACCTCTTACTGTGTGCTTTTAAAACCATCACATTTAAAGAAAGCCCAGGAGTTGCCCAGTCTTGCATCTCAGTGACAACTTCCTTATTTGAAGCTTCTTGTCTGTTTCCTCTTCCTTGGAGCCAAACCCCACGGTTCTACTGCTGCCTCTCAGGGATAGTGCCAGCCTTTCCACTGGATGCCAAGGAGCTCCTCTGCCTTTTAGCTTCTCATGCTCCTGAATTTCTGTGTTTTCATTCTTCTATTGATTTATTATTCCAAAATTCTTTTTATTCTTTCTGGTTGCCTCCTAGCCATAAATGCTGCCTGTTTTCCTATCCTAGACAAGCAAGTAGCTAATTACACACACGTCACCACAGCAGCCACATGGATGCTTTGATTTCAGGCTGTCCCTCTTTGCATGCATGTGCTGGGTGAAGGAAAGTGGTATGATTTTCACAGTGCTCGTAAACACATTTGCACATTTGCAAGAAGGTCCAGGAGAGCACATTTTGCTTTCAGGAACCTTTCATATCCATCAGCAATGCTGTAAGTCATCAGCCTGCTGCAGTAGCAATCTTTGATAAGAAACAGCAAAGAAACGAAGCTTTTTTTAACTCCTGGTCCTGGTTATCAGGAGACCATCTCCCCAACTTGAGGAGGTGAGGCTGCATATCACTGCCATGTAGCTCCCTGGCCAGGCTAGCTCTTCTGATAAACCTCTTATTCTCAGTTGAAAATCAGCTAGCTCTTTGTTGAAAGGGCAGGTATATTTCAATAAAAGAGCACTTAATTCTTTCTTGTTTGTCTTCTACTATCATTTAATCTTGGAAAAACAACAGAATGCTAGAAAACTCCTGATTAATATTTTTTGGTTCTTTTTTTTCCCCTAAGCTCCATGGAATATGCATTACTGCTTTTGAATATGAAAATTAGACTATACATCCATATGATTTATTATCCCAAACAGAAGGATTACAACAATCTATAAGATAGAAATGTGGTTAAAAATGGGATGTAATTGAAGTAAGTTAAAGGACGATAGTGGCCTTCAAAGATGTAAAGAGATGGTATGTTTTTCTTATTGTCAGTGTAAATGGTCTCTGGAGACCACCTTTTTATAGTGATTGTGCATGTCTAAGATTAAGCAAAGCTGCATGACCAGTGGTATCTCAGGAGGATGCTGAGTCATTAACTCATGTTTATTGCCTTTTGCCATCTTTAGTTTATTGCGATTTATAGCTCAAAGGCCTTTTAGGCTGTTTATAAGTTAAAATTAGCTAAATTCTTCTGGATGCAAGTATAAGTCACTCAGCATTTGTATATCATCAGGGTGTAAATTCCTAGCAATGATGCCAGGCAGCTTCTAAGATTTTTTTTTTCCTTTCTGTGCAAAGTCTAGTTATGCTGCTTGTCCCTAGTTAAACTGGATTACTCTATCCTGTTTTACTAATTTTGCCAATTTGTGATTTTGAAAATTGTGTGCGCTCTTAAAGAATTTACTCAAGTTAGAGATGATATTATTTATTAAGTATACAGTTTCCACTTCAGTCAGACTACACCAAAATGTCTGTATCTTATCCTGGAGTCTTTTGAGTCACACTTGGTGGGATGACCTAGGAATTTGTGTAGGTTACACATGATAAGTGATCAGCCAGGCTGCGTAGCTGATACAGGCTCTAGCACTGAGCATATGAACAGAAGTGGACGTAATATGCTATGGACCAAAGACAGGTACACTGGGAGAAATAACTGAAAAACACTCAGAAGAATCACCTTTTACCTTACCCTGTGGAATTTTTTTGTTCTACCAGTCGTATTGCTGCTGGTAGCAAATTCAATTCAGGCATTACTGGGCTAAATGTGTATTGACTTCAGTGGAGTCACATTTGCTTATATAAGCTAGTATTGTGTGCTTCCCACTAAATGGGGAGCCAAACTATTTTTCCATGTACATGCATTTTCTGAAGTGTTTAAATCACTATTTGCATCACAGTTAAACTTCTTTCCTTCCCATCATGCCTAGAGAGATTATATTAAAACACATCTGGATATAAAGTATTTGGGATTTTGGTAACTTGCAATCACCTGGGAATCCTTTGGAAGCGTTTGTATGAATTAGTTCAGTGCCCTTCGAGTAAAATTTCTTACTCTGTGTATTATATTGGTTGTAGTTTAGAGTACAGTGTATAGCTCAGTCTATTTTTGTAAATGCAGAGGCTTCAACAGGAAAAGAAATATTATAAATAAGTCCCTTGAATGTACTTATTGTTGAATTTATTTTAAATTGAGCTGCATGGGACTACGTTTCTTAAACACTGATGCTACATTCTAATTTCAGAATCAGGCATCTAGACCCTTGTATATCTTTTCCCATCCACACTTTTTCACACATACATTCTACATGGGGAACGGTGGCATGTTAATTTACAGACTAACCTAATGACAGGGTTCGTGTTTAGATTTGTGAACACTCAGAAGCAGTTTCACTTAAAATGGAAACTCTCTTACTTTCATGTGTCTTGATTTAAAAAGAGGTGCATAGACAAAATTGTTTCAAACGGAGATGTTGCCTGGAGAATACACTGAGTTTACTCATATATGCATATACACATACGCAACTGTGATTTTATAAGCAAAGATCATGGAAGGTGCCACTTGATTGTCATAAGTCAGCAATCCAAAAGACAGGGTTTGAGCAACATGCAGTACAAGATATTATCTCCAGAAGTTTTTTTCCTAAATGGAAACCAATGTGTCTGCCTGTCATACTGTTGAAACAGCTTTCAGCAGGGCTAAAACAGGCTTTGATTTTGCACCTTGGTGCCAGTGTTCCTTACCTACTTCCAAATGTGACCAGCTTTCACTATCACAAGGTTGGCATCTCTGTGGGTTCTATATTGTGCTTTACAATTATATTCCTTTAATTATTCAAATAAGCTTAAAGGGAAAAAAAGACTGTTAATGCTTAATATATTTTTTCATGTCAATACTGAAGATTAAACAAAATATTTCAGCCTAAGACTTTTATACTTTAAATGGCAAGTTCATTAGTTCATTTCACAATTCATTATCTTCATGTATCAGTAATTATCATAGCATATAGGTTTTTGTTTCATTCGTGGCAAAATATAATATTTTAGGGCAGAGCTGATAAAACTAAAATGCTACCAGAAATCTGTGCTGCATGCATTCAAAGTGTGTTTCTAATGCTAAATGAACTTGAAGTGAGGGATAGAGAGCCAGGTTTCTACGTACAAGATTGCTCACCCAAAAGTTGCGTCGTATTTATTTCAGAAAACCGGACTTGCTCAGAGCGAAACCTTCTCCAACTTTCCGGCCTAATAATTATTTAATAAATATCAGAAGTGCAGTGCACTTAATTCTTTAGCTGAAGGCACAATTCACAGTTGCTGCACGCTGCTCCGAGCGCGCTCCATTTAATCACTTGAAAGGATGACTTGAAAGCCTTGGCTGCGCGGGGGCTGCGCTGCGCGGGGCCGGGCGGGGGCTGTGCTGTGTGGGGTCGGACGGGGCTGAGCCCGCGGCGGGGGCTGCGCAGGGCNTTTTTTTTTCCCTCCTCCCGCTGCCATTTTGGTCTATCGGCGGACCCAAATCAGAAAGCTTCAGTCGTTTTAGGCTTTTTGTATTTTGTTTTATTTTTCCTTTGCTGCAGAGATCCTGAAGACTTTCCAAACTGCATATTTGGTGCTGTAGAAATACAAATTGTCTGCTCTTTTGTAAACCTTTCAGTTGTCAGACTGTTCTCTTTCAAAATAATAGAGGAGCTTGGAATCGTCCATGCTAAAATTAAGAATTTATAACTGTATGGAACAGATGTTTTCATAAACATTTGCTATAATTAATTTCAACTAGGGGATTGAAGGAACAAAGCAGTTTTTCCCTCTTCAAAACTTTATTGCCTTTTCCCTATACAGCGAACTCAGAAATCTTTGCTTTAATATTGTTAATGAAACAAATTTACTCCTCTGTTTGGTTTTCATTGTGAAAAAGGAAAGCTTAATTTGGACAAGATACGGGTCTTTGAAACAACGGAGAAATACCCTGAATTTCAGACATCGCATATAAAGGCTTAAGATGCAGAGCATAAGTGTTTAAGGTGCTCATTTCTGAGACCATACCTCTGTAGCGTCAATTGTGAGAGATGCCTACGTGTTAGAATAAATTTTATCGAGATCAGTCTGATGAATATCTATCTGTGGAGTAAATAGTACAAAGGAATTTTATGTTTGAAGAGTTGTGAACCTTGCTGTTAGAAAAAGCAAAGGAATCTCATGGTATTATATATAGTTTTAATGCATAGTAAAATGCTTATTGTATGTTGATTACCCCTTTATACTCACAATAAAGGACTGCAATCTGTTAAGCAATTTTTTTTTTTGTTGTTTGTGTTATATGACGAACACATTTTGACTAAAATTATTCTTCCATATTTGTATTGTCACTATTTTCGGGGGGATATTGTTTGGAATTTATAATAGTTTAGGGCCAGCATTTTGATATTATTGTGAAGAAGAAAAAATATCCATGCTTTATTGTTCTGTTTTTGCTAGTTTCTGTATATTATATCAATATCATTTGAGAAAAAAAATGTTTAAAGTTTTAAAAAAAGAACAGCTTAATTGTTTTACACCTGAAAGAACCAGTGCAGCTGCAAGAATTTTTTGAGCAAACTAGAATTCCTGACTGATCTGTCATCTATAAAGTGTGCAAAGAAAAATAGGTAGCTGTCATTAAAATTACATTTCAGCTTTCAATAACCATTTAATGAGTAGCGTAATTATATAAGTATGGTACCTCAAGTACTTCACTCAATAATTAAAAATAATCTCATCTTTAAAGTGAAAGCGCTATAATTATTATTTGACTTAACCAGGACCACTGTTGTGATCTCCAGTGGCACCTCAGATTGTTCAAAGTGGTTTTGAAAGTATAAATTAAAATTGGATAAATCATTAAATTATTAAGCTTTAAATACGCTGAAAATTAATATAGCATGGAATTTTGAAGTCATGTTATAAGAATTGACAACCTTAGACTGCAAGCATAGATTTGTGTTAAAATTTGACTTGTCTCTAATCATAAAACACTGCATTAATGATCCAGTGTTTATATCAACTTAAATTTTCACAATGTTAAATAAATTTTGTGTTTTAACAACATTTTAACCTTTGGTTAGAATACAAAGAAAAACATTAAGCAGAGTGCAAGCAGGTCAGCAGAAGGATCTGTCTCCATTATGACACTTGTAAGCAGGGAAATGCACAGTTTGGTTACCTAAGTAGGATCACTTTTATCACAAAATCCTAAACTGCCAGCCATAAAACCCTTTCATACGTGACACAGGACTGGTAAATTGGTTTGCACTATATAAATACCTGTGTGCCCACATTCAGACATGCATGTGTGCATGTGTACATGCATGCAGAAATATGGATATATTTAAAGACAATTCCTCAGTAGCAAAGTATATTTTCAAAAGAAAAAAATTAGCTTGATTTTTTTTTTTTTTAATTAGGTGTGCAGCCATCAAGCAAGGCCATGTCACTCAAGCTTCTTGTCTTCATGGACTTGCAGCTGGTTAGGATGGTATCCCACCCCTTCTCCTTAAAAAGTCCAGTGCTGAATTTTTACATCTCACAGGAAATTGCTGTTTTTAAGATGTAGTGAGAGAGATGAGAGCGAAATGTCTGATCCCTACATCATTCTTCACATGCTTTTTTACTCTTGCTGAGCACATGCTTCAGCTCAGTGTTCATTGTGCCTGGAGCATACGCTGAGTGTCTTCCCACCTGCAAACTGGGGCTTTGAAATGCTGTCCAGTTTCTTCTTATTACCTGAAGTGGAAACCTTGCACTGCACCTTGAAAAAGCTCTTCTATGAGAAAGTACCCTGTCAGCTGAGTCACCATTCCTGGGGGTATTTAAAATACATCTGTTTTTTTTTAAAGATGTGTCACCTGTGGGGACCTGGTTTAATGCTGAACTTGGCAGTGCTGGGTTAGGGTTAGGCCTCGATGATCTTACAAATCTTTTTCAGCCTAAATAGTTCTGTGATTCTATCAGTGTAATAGGCTGTTAAAAAATAAAAATACCAAAAAATAGTGTGAAAGTTTCAATCAGGCTTCTTGTTAAAAATTCTTCACATAGTTTTCAGATAATCTTCAGGAAGTGAAGGCATCTTCCTTATTCTGGGTTCTCCAATTTTATGCTATGCCTATAATCTCAAGTACGTCCTTGACAGGATAACAGTTACTGCAAGTGACAAGTCCATGTGTTCTGGGTGAATCTAGTACCCTAGCAAGTGTACAGTTTGCAAATCCTTCTCCATGCATCTCAGAAGTCTGAAGAAGCTAGCATTTGAAATGTTCTTTTTTTATTAGTTAGGGAAAGTGTCAATTTTGAGTTACACAACTTCTCTTGGAACAGCCTTCAGCTGTGTCTGGCAGTGTCAGGTTCCAGCTCCCAGGTCCCAGCTCCCTTTAGCCCTTGGTCTCTGTGCACGAGAACAGACTTCACTGAAGTGAGGCAATTTCAGGAGAAAGTTTTCATTCTTACGAGAGGGAGTTGCTACAGTTAAAGAAGGAGCAATCCAGGTAATTTTCAAGCCCTTTGGAAGGATACAGCCTTATTTTATTATTGTAGTAAAGCCAGTAACTGCTGTAGTGCTGAAAGCCATACTTACTTTGATACAGGTGCTTGTTACAGTAGTGCTCATTTCCCTTCTCTTTCCTCTGAAAGTGTGACAGGATTTATTCTACCTTTTTTCCCCTGGCTTGTGCGTTTGAAGTTAGGAAAGCTTTTCACAAGGTCTGTGGCAGGGTTACTAGAGCATCCTCTGTTTCTTTAGCAAAACTCTTCTTCCCATAATTGAGTTTCAGAAGGAAATTAAAGATTAGTATAATACTGAATCAATTTTTTTAAGGGGACCATGATTTTTGTTACTAGCATCATGAATCTTATATTCATAACTGTTTAGTATACATCCATCCCAATTTTACCAGAAATTTGGGCCATTATCAGTGAAGAAGATAGAAGTAGTATATCTGTTCTACTGAGAGTTCACCATATTTTTCAGGAAGAGTAACTGGAACTTTTCTGAGGAGAGGTGATCCAGGGCATGGATTCCCACAGCTTAACGTCATTAGTTAGTGAAGCAGCAGTCTTATTTGTCCTCTTTATCACTAACTATGGAAACTTAATAGGATTTGCTAAAACACCTTTTGGATAAAACTAGGTAAAATTTTGGGAGTCTTCTGTTAAGAAAATGAATATTTTGTTATTTGCTTTATGATTTTTATCACTTTCAGTGAATGACATCTTAGTAATCTTTCAAGGTGTCATAACAGACATACCCATCTTAAAGGGGATAGAGCAAGGGAGCAATCACAGAAGGGTTTGTTCCACTATATCCTGGGTTTGGGAGCTGAATACACCTAGCCCTATCCATTTTTTGGTAGGTACTGCTAATGATACGATGAGGCAGCAAAAGCAGCTCACACAAAAGTTCCCAAACAGTAACTTGTATGATTATGAGATTTATTAACAATGGGTATACAATTAAAAATGCAAAGGTATTTTGGCTATCATTGCATATCAATACAGGAAATTATTGTCTTCAGAATAAAGCAAGCTAGACTTAGAGTAGTTTGTGAAGAACAGCTCAGTGGATATAGCAGACCCAGGATCCCACCAACTCTGGGGATCCCGGTGGAAGAACAACTATTGTTCTTGTTTTCTTTGCAAAGTCCTGTTCATTCTTCAAGCAGGACAAATGGTTTTGTTGAAAGATGATAAAGTCCATGCATTTTTTGACATAGTCTTAAGGTTCATTCTTCAGAAAGGAGGAAGATTATATTGCTATTCTTGAAAATACATACTTTTTCAGTATTTCAACTTAGCATTGTGAATAAGGTGGAAATTTTTTTCAATCTGCCTAGTGGTAGGTGAATGCTTACTTTAAGTATGAATGAAGTGCAGTAGTGCATTCAGAACCCATTTTGGTGTGCTGTGTCCCTGTAGCACTTGCCCAGTATCACTGCACCTGGCTATATGGCTTTAACAGAGACTGAGCATAGTTCAGTCATTTCTCTGAATGCTCAGGATCAGATGTGGAGATGGGTAATATATGAAAAAGCATATTACTGAAAATTGTCCCAATATGGGAGACTATGTTACAAGATATGAGGAAAAAAAATGAACAGATGGTTATTAATAACGGGAGGGTCGGCTTCTGGATGAAATATCTGGTGTTGTTAATTTAGTTAAATTTAGTAAACAAAAAGCAGATTGATTAAGTAGGATTTCCATTTTCAAAATAAATGGAGAGAGCTAATTAGTGAAATCAACTGGACTGAGTGATTTTAGACTAAGATGTAGTAGAGGTTTGGGATTTATTTTAGACAAAGGTGCAAAAGTTAATAAAAAACCCTGCATTCCAAATTAGATGAGAAAAGAAACACTTGGAAGTTCTATGCCAAAGTGAATGATTAAGTATTTCTTAAGGAATATCTGGAATAAGCAAAGATTCTCAAAGAAACAGAAGAACAGCTTGATCTGCAAAGAAGGCCGCATCCTGGATATCAGAAAGTGTGGGTTTACTGAGACAATCAGCAAAAATTAAGTTGAATCAGATCAGAAGATGAGAATTTAAATACGCAGGAAAATATTACTTGACTATGTAAAGAAGCTTGCTAAGAAAGAAAACTAGAACAATTCTGCAGTGTGAATGGACAAATGATACTAAATGTAATCCAGCTCTGGTCTGAAAAGGAAAACATTTAATTTTCAGTAAAAGTAGGATTTCAGGCAAAGGCCTGAAAATAAATCAATAAAATAGATGGGAGTGTTGGGTAGATACTGTAAATTAGCAGAGCTAAAAATCTGACTTGCAGACATGAAGAATATTGACAAATGCTGTTGCATGGAACAATTTTTAGTGCTTTTGTTCATGGCTGATGAATGGAAATATCGCACCTGTACTTAGATTAACAGGGGAAAGAAAAACGATAGCAAAGCACCTGCATGGGCTGACCATTGTCTGTGCAGGGCTCTAAAAAGTTTTTAAGAAAGAAATAAGAGAGAAAAGCAAAGCAAATAGCATAACTTTTATTGGAGAATATTTGTTAAATGGGACATAGTGGCCAGCTAACCTGCTTGCTTTTCAAAATATACATTTAGAAAATACATTAAGTCTGTCTGGATCTCAGTAAACTGTCTGATGCAGTGCCACAGGAGATGCTATGAAATGGAAAGGATGAGGATTAGTGAAGTTTAGTAATTCTAGGATGAGTAGAGAAATGCAAATTTTAATGAAAGAATTCTTTTTAGTGAAGCTTGGGGTTGAACCAGCCTTATCCAATATTTTCATTTATTGTCTTGCCACAGAATGAAAACTGATAGACTTTTGTTAAGTAAAGTTATTGGAAGGTAATATCTATTTGCCAGTGCAAATAGAGTATTCAGGCAGGAATGGTCCTTTCTGAAGAAAAGAGAACTGCAAACAGCATGATGTGTGAACTACAGTATTGCACTAGCAAGAATTTTTCATGTGAACTGAAAACTTCTTTTCATGAATAAAAAATTGAGAGTAAATGTGCAGGCATGTTTGGTTAAGGATGGCTGTGAAACTGCAGGATGGAGTGGAATGAATGTCATGTGTATCGAGCAAGATTTGTTTGATAGAGAAGAAAACCACTATCCAGATTATCAACTCTGAACTTTTAGAATGCTGTCTACAGCTCCTGTCCCTCCTTTTCCATGTGTAAGAAGGACTGAGTTAAAATGGGGAATACCAAGCCTCATTTAGAAAAAAGACTGCAAGAACTTTATTTCAGTCAGTTGAACAGAGAACAGAGTTGTGCAGTGCTACCTGTAAATTAACCAAGGAGGCTCACAGGGACATAGAAGAATTACCACACTAAATGACGGTGCAAGAATAAACAGTATAAAACAGGACAAGAATAAATTTGCTTTGAAAAATGCATGACTCCTGGCTTTTAGCAGTCTGTCAATAGACATAGTTATAGAAGGCAAATTTCCTTGCAATCCTTGATTTCTAGCAACATCACTGTTCCATGTACTCACCAGCCCACAGGATGTAAAATAAGATGTTTGGCAGACGTCTTAATAGGTACTTTCAGGGAAGCTTTGAACTTGTGCTATGACCAAAAAAAAAAAAACTGGTATCACGAAGTAAGCTAAGAATTTTTCACAAAATAGATGAACTTTTAGGTTTTTTTACTCAATGTTGGTAAAATCAAGCTCTTCTACTTACATGGTATACTTCTCTAACCCTATACTAGTTAAATTCTGTTAAATAATTTGAGAAGGGCCTCAATCAAAACTTTAAGTGAAATTAAGTATCAGATTTTCAGAACTTTCAGACTCCCGTTTGAACTTGGAGGCTAGTTAAGATGGCTGTAAGAATTTGGAGAGGTAAAGTTGAGATTTGTCTGTGTAAGTTTTGAGTTTTGTTGTGTCTGAAGTTACCATATATGGTAAAATCAGTTGCAATTGTCATCCGTATTGTGTTCATATTGGAGTTTGTCTTACAACAAAGGTGTTTTCTTTTATTTTTGTATTAGGAGGATCAGATGAAAATGGGAGCACACCCCCCACCTCAGATTCAGATGGAACTTTTATTTCTTACAGGTTGGTAATTTTTTATATTTATTTTCTAATTTTGAGAAGGTTGATTATAATAAGCATAATCTATTTAAAGCAAACTAACAGGTCCTATACTTTAGGAGGATTGTGGAATCTAAACTGAAACAGTGAACAAAAGAACATTAAGTATTTAATTAAGGAATAATGTGAACATTTATTTTCTGGATTGTTTTTTTTTCAAAAGTTGTTCAAAGCGCTTAACTGATGAAAGTACAAGGTATTTGAAAGCCTAAACATTTTAAGGTTGTTTTTTCTGGGGTTTTTTCCTTCAAAGTATTCAATAAAGTAAACTTACAGCAACTAAGCTAAATGTTGAAATATTCAACTCAACAGTGATCACCTTTCTGATCTTCTCCAAAGTAAGTGGATTTATGGACCACGTGAAATTCTATTTCCTCATTATTTCATGTCAAAAACCAAAGCCATGATTAGGTAAATTTGAGATTATTTGACAGGAAAATAATACTTCCATTTTGTTGGCAGTAAACACCAGTTAAAGAAACTTTTTTCAGCAATGTCATTGAGCTTGAATCTTGCTTGGGTACATACCAGAGGGTGTCTTGTGCTTGAAAGCACAGAAAGCTAATCAGCAGGTGTATACTTTCATCTTTCACCCTACAAAATACTGACTCTGCTACAAAAAATCTTCTTCCTTGTGACTAGTAAATTAGTAGTATGATTTGTGCTAACCAGAAGGATTGCATTTGATTTTTAAGTATGGTAAAACAAAACATGCTTACCATGTGATTATTTTCAAATCATTTAGTGGACTGTGTTGGTTGGCATTTTTTTTGTTTTTGTTTTGTGCTCTGCTGGAATCTCCACTTCAAAGAGGTGCAGTCAGGCAGGAGGAACCTGCCTGTTCACCTTGTCCTGGTTGCAGCCGGCTGGGTGGGGAATGTTGCACTGTGGTGCAGGGAATGAACTGTGCTGGTCACGGGGAGCCTCGGGCGTGGGGCGGCAGGGAGGGACACAGTGCTGGAGAACCTGTTGCAGGCTGGAGACAGAGCCATTGCCAAGGAGAGCAAGGAGCAAGCAGCCTGGTCTTGAGGATGTTGAAAAGAAAGAATTTTTGTAAGGACCTAGAGGGAACAGCAAAGAGTTTGCTGCGATTCAAACACCCAGAGGAAGTTTCTGGACTAAGAGCAAGGTTGGAACAAAGGGTGTGCCTGCAGGGACAAAGTGGGACTGGGGTGGGTTGATTTAGGTATCCTTACAATTTTCTTTATCCTAACAAATCGACTCTAGTCAATTTTGTGATGATGTAAAACTCTTCTAGGGTAGTTAGCATATTCACTTTGATAAAATATATTAGAAGATCCATTTTAGGGTTCTGCATGACTCTGTTTCATGTCAAATTCGTATTTTCTGCATGCAACATACTGTCTAAGTTAAAAGAAGGGCCAAAAAATTCCAGCCAGTCTTCATGTTTATTAGGTGAGAAGCATATGTTAATAGAGACCACAAATCAGTCTCTTAAAAATAGGAAATATAGAATTTAACTAGATCAGCAAAAGAGAGTTGAGCGCTCTCTCTGCCGTTAAAGCCAGGAAACTTATTCCTGAAAACCATCAACTCCAGAGCACCAGCTGTTGTACCTGCCTAGTGGCAACACTTGAAGAAGAAGCAGCCAGCTTTAGCTAGGCTTTGGTTCCACGAGAGTGTGAGCTGTGGAGCTGGGGTCTGAGCCCTTCTTGTCGGCCCTGCTCCACTCAGGCAGTAGCACTCATCTCTCAGGGAGCTAGTCCAGGGAGCTAACCCAGCCCAACCTGTTCATTCTTCCTTGGGAGAGCTTTCTCATGACTTCCTCCTGCCAAAACTTCCCATGGTATCAGTGCCATTGCAGGGAATGTAGCTAGCATGGACAGCCATTGGAGGACAGAGCATGGTACCTTTTACCTGAATCAGCCTAAAGCTTTAGCGACTCTTTAATGCTCCACAGATTAAGTGGAGGTTAAAGCTGGTCTTTGTATCTATATATTCCTTAGTCCAAAGTGCATATAATAAATATGATGTTGACTACAAGTTCCACTGAATAATACTCATATTCTGTCCAAGAAAATTACAGCCCAACTTAGGAAACTGAAGTTAAGAGGGGTCCCATATCTCATTGCAAAAATATTATTGATATAATTAAAGGCAAAATAGTAAAAAAGATACATATATGTGTATGTGTATTGAGGAGGTGTGTATGTATACATATATATACAAAAGTAACCTCTGGCTTCTCATAGTTGGCAAGCTATCACCGTTATTTAGTAGTAGTGCTTGTGATGTGAAATGTGTATTTGTTTCTCCATGGCAAGTAATTCCTATGATCTAGTGAGACTGGCTGTAAATTTGGTGGTTGGGTTGGATATTGTTTTGATAGTTATAGTTCTGGACTGCATGTTAGGTAAAATTGAACATCTAACACCGTATGAAAGACGAAAAGTGACTCCTAAACTATCTTGAAAGGTAATGATGGTAAATGGCTGTTATTTCTTTAAAGACTCTTTAGAAATTTTGATCTACTTTAGGATACTGCCAAGGATTATTGTTTTAGTAAGTTAGTAATTTGGTAAAATTAATGATAGTCTTGTTTACCCAGTGCATTTCAGTCTGTCATATTTTTAAAAGACCAGCTAATGAATTTTTGCCCTAAAAGAGGCAAAGGCATCTTTGAATCATGGTAGATGTCATACATATGCAGAAGGTTAATACATGAAAAATTGTATTGAAAATTTTTGCTGAAACAAAAATTGCTTAATATTTTGTCAGTAATAGGCCTTTATAATTTAATTAGAAGAGATGACTCCAAAAATATTTTAATATTAATAAGTTTGGTTATTAAAGTGCTCTTAAAAACATTGTTTTTACCACAATAAAAAATAATAAGAGAGAAGTTGCTTGATTCCCACATTTTCTGTTTTAAAGGACAATTTGACACTATCCAGTACAAGACTCAAAGTGTATATGTTAATAAAGGATAATAATGATAGGTCTATCATTATTCTTTGATATATTTATGATGCTCCAGAACTATTTGTATGGTTTTATTTCTAATATGAAGGTGTCACCTTAGAGTTTGTGACTCTTGCTTGTGTTGATCACAGCACAGATGTAGTACTGCATGTGTTCAGATAGTGAGCATTTCCCTTTAGGTCGTAAAGTTTGTAAGTAATGTAAGTGAAAAGCACATGTGACTGGCATTTATTTCTAAATATTCTTTGAGTTTGTGAATGCGTTCTGTCAGGTCACAGAGAATTCTCTAGCTGGTCTTTATGCTCTGATGGAAGTACTCTTTGTGTACTTGGGAAGAAGCTTTACTAACAAGAAATTATGAAAATTATTTCCTAGAAGCATGTCATCAAAATTAAAAGTTCACTATTAGAAACATTTGAACAAAGATTTAGACATATAATAACTTTCAGCTTTTAAATGTAAGAAACTTAAGGAAAATACTTCAGCTCTGTTCTACTGTATTATTTTACTGCTATGGTTAAAGCCTTTTTTGGGTGTCCAAATGGGCTGGACTTCACCAAAAGGAAAAGGAAAATAGATGTGGGTCTTTAGTTTCAGTATCTGCAATGCAGTGCCACTGGAAAGTGGAAATACTGTCTTTCTCCTCCCTTCCCAAGGGCAGCTGACCTTCTCCTCGCCAAAGAGGTGAACCCCTTGCCAGCACATATGACTACAGACTATTACATTAATCTGTTTAGCCTCAGTACCAGCTGCTTGCATGTTTTTAATTATCTTATTAGATGGTATAACAGTGACCTATGAAATAAAATGAAGGTGAGTATTTTTTAACTTTATTTTACAGGCTATTTTTCTAAATATATTTTAATGACCTAATTATGACTTTTAGGGAGAGCCATTGATGCAGACATTCAATTTGGCTGATAGAATCTAACATCTCAAGGACACTTATTTTCTTTCAAGGTGGATTCATACATTAATACTGCTTCTAATAAATATATAGCCTAAAAAAGCTCACTTTTCATACTTGTGTATGAGCTTACTTTATGATTCAGAGACCCATGACTGCTATGTTGGATAATTTCTTAATACATCTCTGCACGTATTATATAAGTTTAATTCTTACCCCATGTATCAAGATAAAGTTCTTTCTTCTGTGGCTTAAATTCCATGACAAATGATGATTGCTCAAAGCTGTGGGTTGTGTAGACAAGGGGTATTCCTTCTTCTGCTTGTATTTCAAACAGGCAGATCTAGTATAAGAAAGACTTTTGTATTCCATTTTCTCCCCCTGACTTCTTACAGATTCTGCTTACCAGATGTTTCCTTCCTTGATGCAAAAAGGCAATGTGGTCCTGCTGGCTGAGGCGTTTGTTGTGTGCCAGCCAACTGCGGGCACTGAGCGTGCAGAAGAAGGACGGCAAGGGGTGCAAGCTGTTCTTCCTTGCTTCTTCCCGCTTCCAAAAGTGGTGCTGAAACCAGTTGGGTTGCCCTTTGGCTTTTGTTGGCAGTTGAGCCAGAAGTGGCTGCATAGCCTCTGTCCTTACATTTTAAACATACTGTGAAGATGTGTGCAACTTACATGCTTCCACCTTACGGAAAATTTTGTCTTAGTCTCTTAGGAAGCAGCCGCTTTCCATGTACACAAGCCTATCTAGTCTTGTTCATACACAGACAATGTTACTTTATTGTTTTAATTTTAAGACACCCTTGTGCAATTATGGTCTTATCTTTCCTGATTTTGTTCACTGTATGTCCACACATAATCAAGAGAGTCAAACTGAGTTACAATACAAAACCAAAAATAGTTGAACATAATATCTACATTTTGTCTCACCATTCTGTAAATGTATGCAGAAAGCAATGAGTAGAGGAAAATGTGCTGCTGAAATTTAGACTTCAAAATGGCTGTAACAAGAATTCTTCTATAAAAGCTGAACTGGTAAAGGGTTGGAAATTATGTGATTTCCAAAGGCCAAACTTGGCTCTTTGGCTGAGAACCACCAAGGCAAAGTGGACAATTTGGAATATGGAGAAAGGTATCTTGGGGTTCTGCATCAGACCTAGTGCTGCGAGGAAGGGTGCTGGCAGAGCATCCTGCTGCCAGTGCAGCCTTATTTCGGTTCCCTAAGCTGTGCTGCACACACACTGTTAGTTTAAAGAGCATAGCTAACTAATAACTTTATTTGCTGGAATGTTTGCCTTAAGAAAGTGATTTTACCTTTCTTCACACAAACCTTTTTAACTGTATGTCAGCCAAATGTAAATGAAACCTGAACTGTTTAGAAAAATCTGCCCTTTGAATGTTCAGCCTCACAGCAACACAGCCATGCATATTCACACTTATATGGCTGTTAGCTCTGCCACGTATCCTGAGGCAGGACTTTGAGAAACAGAGGAAAATACATGTATTTTCCAAGCAGACTGATAAGCCTTCACATTAAAGCTGTCAAATGGATTTTCAGGGTAGCAAATAGAAATCTGTGTGTTTCAGAAATATTTTTTTAGAAACTCTACTTCTTATTACTTGATACTACCTTTCAATTGGGTTTTTTTCCACAGTTTTTATAGAATTAACTCTCTCTTTATTACATTCCTGAAAGTTGCCTCACTTTTTACTCAACTGTTGATTTTATGACATAATAAATAATACAAACTATGCATGTTTCTTGGATTTATGCAGTATGTTTGCAAGGAATTGTTGCCTCTATTTAAATATTTAAATATAGATACTTCATGTTTCTATCAATAAAGATCCCATATTGCAAAACATATGACACAATAATTTGAGAACTGGTTTTCTTTCTGATGGCCCGTTCAGTAGCCTGTTGCTTCATTGAGTGCCCCTGAGGAGCCGAGTTTGGGTCTCAGCATTTTAAAAAGCACATTCTGAAGATGAAAACCAGTATAAAAATGTGAAATTGGCTTTTCTAGAAGCACACATGCCATTGTTTTAAGATGATTTTGCCAATACTAGCAGCACTGCTCAAGAATTTTCTTTGGATTTCTCTGAGGCTATCCATTTTATCCTTTGATATTGGTCTAGAGGATGGAATAAGCTTGAGATTTAGATTGAAATCCTAAATATGTAAGCAAATGTTTCAGTAGTAGAGCAGTATTCTTCCATAGACTGAGGAATAGCCTCTGTTATCTAAATGTTGTTGTAAATATCAAATCGATCTTGTTTCTGCAAGGACTCAAAAAAAAAGGTATTTCAAAACTTGACATGAAATATTTCAAAAATGCATGAGACAAAATAATGATACACACTATCTGATGACCCAGTATATACTGGTTTCTTTGTTAACTGCAGTTTCAACTGAACATGAATTATGGACAGTAATATTTACCTGGTAGATCTGAGCCCCCGCAGTCCCAGAACTGAATCTATTGCCCTTTCTTAGTGACATAGATTGTAGTTCCATGTGGTTCTTCACATTTTGCATTTTTCTGGGGTTTAGTGTCTTCCACAGAGTTTTGATGTTGTCTGAACATGATGGTAAGAAAATACTTCTAACACTAGTTTTAGACTTTGGCAGGATCTGCATTCATGCATTTCCCCAGCTTAATCCTCTAAATCAGTAAATGCAGAAGCAGCAGTTATTGCTGTCTGTGCTATACCAGTCTCCCTCAATTGTATTTCTTCCTCTTCTGAACAGAGTATGTATGTTGTAAGGAGCCTTAATGGGCTACCATTGCATTCTTCTGCATATCTATGCTTGATATATTGGTTTTACCATTATGCTAGATATTGAAATTTAGCAGCAGAGCCAGAGGTAGATGTTCTGCTTCTGCCTGTCACTGGAGGAAAAGTCTTTGTTACCTCTCCCCAACATGCACAAGCTCAATGTTGCCTCAGTAAAGGTCTTGGAACTATTTGAATTTCAGAGTTATTTCCTAGAGATATTGTTAGATAATCGATGTCATGCATTCTGAAAGAGTTTATAGTTGCTCGTTCCTCTATAGCTGAGCAATTGTGGGATTCCAGTGACTTTTTAAAATATATTAGAACTTAAAGATTCACATACCTTTTCAAGAATGCTATATAAGTGCATGCAGAATTTTACTTAGACTTTCTGGTGTAAAGTTCTGCTTGTTGTGATCTCTACTAACAGTCAACTGAGAGGAACATTTCTGTTCCAAACTCCAGGCCTCTGTATCTGAAAATCTGATGCTTGTAGTTGCCTTAACAAGAATCATATCCACAAATCATATCTTGTTGAAAAGAAAGAAAAATAGACTTCTATATATGGTTTCCGCAGAGGTCAACCTCCTAAGAAAGAGAGTGTGTGTCTCAGAGCAGACCCACAGTATACAATTCTTTGGCAGAGAGATTTAAACTCTTGTGGTTATAAGTGCATGTTTTAAAAGATGGAAAGGAACAGATGAGAACTATGAACAATTCCTGCAGAATTAATCCCTTCATTGATTTGCCTGCTTTTTATTTCATACATATTGAGCATTTTTCCCGCTTTCAAGTAATGCAACTCTCCCTAATTCATGCCAGTAGATATTTTACATTGGACAGCAGTGATAACGCATATGAAATTAAGTTTCTTAAAAAACTATTACTCCAATAATTTCTTTCTCATTCAGGTCTGTGTTGGTTTGGCATGGCCTGGTTATTGGTAGCAGGGGGGCCACAAAGGTGGCTTCTGTGAGAAACTGCTGGAAGCTTCCACCATGTCCAACAGAGCCAATCCCTAATGGCTCTGAAGATGGGCATGCTGCTAGCCAAAGCTGGGCCGGTTAGAGATGTTGATAATGCCTCTGTGATGACATATTTAAGAAGAAAATCAAAGTAGGACGTGCACAGTTTTTCTTATAGTCAGAGAAGAGAAGGAGGTGAGAACATGTAAGAGAAAACAACATGGAGACACTAAGGTCAGTGGAGAATGAAGGGCAGGAGGTGCTCCAGGCACCGGAGGTGAGATTCCTCTGCAGGATGTGGTGAAGACTATGGTGAAGCAGCTGTGCCCCTGCAGCCCATGGGGATCCACGGGGGATGAAGAGATCCATCCACAGCCCATGGGGGAGGTACCCACACCAGAGCAGGTGGATTCCTGGAAGAGGCTGTGATCCAGTGGGAGACCAGGTGGAGGGAGGGAGCCCCTGCTTCCAGGCTGGAGCAGCCTGTTCTTGGGGGACTGCACCCCGTGGAAAGAGTGACCTATGTTGCAGCAGTTTTGGGAGGACTTTGTGCCCATGGGAGGGACTCATGTTTGCAGCAGATGCAGTTTGGCTGCTGCTCGTGAGCATGGACCCACACCAGAGGAGTTCACAGAGAACTGTCTCCCATGGGAGGGACACCATGGCCTCACAGGGGAAGGACTCCTCTCCCTGAGCAGCAGAAGAAAACCTGGGGTGACAAACAGACCAAACCCCCATGTCCTGTCTCCCTGCGCTGCTGGTGCAAAGGAGTGTGGGGTTGGGGGGGAAAAAGGTGTTTTAAGGGCTTCTTTTACTTCTCATTATCCTCCTCTGACTCTGTTAGTAGTAAATTCACTTTGCAGCTTTGAGGCTGTTTTGCTCTTGAAGTGTTTTCTCCCAGTCCTTATCTCAACTCATTTTTTTTCTTTCCTCTGCGCAGCTGTGGCATGAGAGGTTGAGGGAGCAGCCTTGGTGGGTGGCTGGCATTGGGTCAGTGTCAAACCATGACAAGGTCTTATATTATATGTATTTATTATTAAGAGTTCATTATTATTATGAAGACTTTACAACATGCAGAATAGTACATTAGACAGGATACTCAAATAAGAATCTAAAATGAAAAAATATTTGCAAAATAATCAGAAAACATTTAACATTTTCCTTTAATTGTACAGTGTGCAGTGGTATAACACAGGATCATGCATTTAATTTTCTAGTTTGATTAAAAGTAAATGCATGTGCTTATTCATAGTTTAGATGGTTCCTATTAGCTCTTGAAGTCCTTCACTGCAGTGAAGCAAATGGAATATGATAGACTTGAGTTCCAATCTTCATCGCTCATTTCATGTTGACCGGTGGGTTTTCTGCAATCCTGGGTTAACAAGGCTCTTAGATATTATTTTACATAGTAGGGCTATATAATTTTAAATGTTATCGTTTTAGAATTGATTGCTTGTTCATATTAAACAGTGTCACCACTATTAAAAGTCTCTAGAATTGTAAAGCTTAATTTTTTAGCCTTCATTCAAAATACTTGAGAAATGAATTGTGAATGCTGTTCAGAAAGGATTTTAAATATCATTCAGCTCTACTAAAACTGACACAGATTCCAGCTTCCAAGTAATTTCTTTTTCAGTTGCTTATAACTTTTTTGTGATCCTAGCAGCCAAGGGGGAATGCAGAGGAGATACAATCTTGCCAAATTTCTTTTGGCGGTTTTAAAAGTAATTTGGTTCAAAACGTGTTTGGAATTGCATTACTTTTTTTTTTTTTTTTTAAGGCATAATATCTGCACTAATACAATTTCAGAAGTGTTGAAATTACTTTCTTACTGTGTAGCAATCACTTCCAGCAGCTGGTGAGAAAAATATCCTGAAGAGTTTCTTTCCTCTCTGTTCTTTCTTTTCACAGTTGCACTGGTTGAAACCTTTTGCTAACTCAGCTGACACACTGGCATTTTCAAAGACATTGTGGGAATGTCATCCACTTGCAGAACAATGTGAATAGCTTCAGAGTCTGACCTGTTGTGCACAGGGGAATGTGGCACTCTTGAAACATAGCTACCTCAGGGAGGTGGCTTGGCAGGAGTTATAATGGCCAATGATGCTACAAAATTTACAATGGCAAATGAAGAATATTATACGTGATAGAAACAGGAGGGTTATTTAGATAACCATAATACACTGTAGTTACTGAAGTATAAGAGGCTGTGAAAGAAAGGCCCAGATTTTCCTCAAGCTGTGTCTGCTGTATACCATACGTTGTATTTAAAGGAGACAGAATCATGGTAAACAATCGTAGGCAGCTCCCTGCAGAAGGTGAGGATGTGTGGGAGACAAGGAGACAAAAATGACCGGATAGTCTTTCTGACTTGGAGAGTGGGGGATGTGAAAGGAATGAAGGAAGCTACTCCACACCATTGGAATGACTTGCTACTCTTTTGGTCACCTGGGGGTACTGGCACTTGGAGGAAGCTAAAGGCAGCCCTAAACCCTGCAGTCTAACACTGCTGTAGGCATCTTTGCTCTTATCTAGAATACCTTTGGTTTTCAAAGTAATTAATAATCAAGACCCAGAACACTTTTTTTTTTAGGAATATGGTCCTAGCTGAAAGGTGGTGCATTCACAAACACAGGACTTCTGGTCTCAGCATGAATAATGAGCTTGCTCCTGTCACAGAGGAAGACGACCATAATTTCCTGGTTTGCCAAGTCCATTCCTCTACAGTTCTCAGCAGCTATATCTTACAATTCTGTTTTAAAAAACTCACTCTCCCAACTCAGCTTAAAAGGCTGAAAACTATCTAACTTCATCTTGCACATATTTAGGGCAATTGCAAAACCAGAGTTTGCTGGTATTTAGTATAACCCGCTCTGTGACCCTCCTTAGCAGAGTAGATGTGGTGAGATCTTAGCCTGGAGTCATAATAGTAGTTTCCCTCTTCCTGGTTTCATTTGGTCTCCCGGGGAGAAGTAATAGTCTCCCATGTGACAGGGGGAGGAGGAGATGTTCACCTTAAGGACATGCATTGAAAATAAATCTGAAACATTTCCTTGCACATAACCCAGCTCCTTACCTTGAAATTGCCCTTTGTATTTTAGAGTGGCTGCAGAAAGTCTGTGGGCAAGTCATGGGCTACTAAGACTATCAGATGGCTTCAGCTGTTCTTAGAGATTCATTTCAGTAGAAGTTGCAGGAAATATAGGTTTAATTCTTTTATTCAAACTCAGTAGATGGTTTGGGACAATTAATTTCCAATTGTTTCCCAGTAGAGCAGATTTACTTGTATATTAATGAGGCACAGGTGTTAGGCCCCTGGTGCCTGCATGCCTGGGAGGCATATTTAGGTTGTTTATCTAGTCAGCCATAGGTACTGCAAGGTACTCAAGCTTGCCTTTAACAGTTTATACAGTGAGGCTTTTTAATTTTTTGATGTTTTTTTAAATTTCCTAGCACCTGTTAAAATTTTAAAACTGATCATGTAGAAAGAAGTAGGAGTGATTTCAATAGTAAATAGCACTAAATGTTAAAGAAAGTCATCTTCTATGATGCTTAACTGCCCAGCTTGACATTAAGAAGAAAAGAAGGTTCATTTAAGCAAATACGTCATGTGAAGAGCTAATACAGTCAACAGTGTACTTTTCTGTTGCATATTTTTGGAATAGGTACTTCTTTGTCTACAGCTGAAACATGAATGTGCTTATATTAATATTCATTTTTCTTGTTTATTCACTGAACTGCAGTACCAACATTTTGGAGGAAATGGAATAGCCTCCATAGACATTATGAATTTCAGTAGCTGGCATAATTATAGCGATCTACATATTCATTAAATCCAAAGAAGAAATGTGTCCAAAAAAACAGCCATGCGTTTAGAAGTGGTACACAACTAAATATATACATTTTTTAAAGTTGCTTTTCTTTGCTTATCCAAAACTGTATAGTGTCATATAGTCCTTAAATCAGCTAAGGCTTTTTTTTTGTTTAAATGTTCATTCCTTTTGCTTTTGCAGTAAAGAATGGGAGGAACTATTTGTAAACAACAATTACTTGGCAACTATACGGCTGAAGGGGATTAATGGGCAGCTGAGAAGCAGCAGGTTCCGTAGTGTTTGCTGGAAGGTAAGAAGAGAAAATATTTATTTACAGTTTGTGGTTGCAATATATCAACACATTACCTGATGCGCTGGAAGATTATTGATGCAAAGAATCATGAATTTTCCAAGAGACTTCATCCCAATGTTTTCCTACTCGTTTTTATAATTCATTGGACATTTGCTAACCACATCAAATTGCTTTAAAGCTGAATTGCAGGTAATAGCAAAAGAATCCTAGGAAAGTGTATGTTTGTGCTGGTGATGTGTTTAGAATTGAGTGCCACACAGCCATCTCTCCTCTCAGTATCTGTGCAGGGAAGTCATGCACTAGAAATAGATAGGAAGTTAATCTAAAAAATTACGGTTTTGTGGAAATTGGGACTGCTTTAAAATCAGTCTGATGCTTCTGCTAGCTGGTTTTCCCAGTGAAATGAGAAGTGAAGTCTTGTAAGGACCGGATGAAGAGGGAAGCAAGGTCTTCCAAAAGCACATCAGCTCCTTGGGAGTTTTTTGTTGTTTCTTTTTTAAGTAGCAGGGGAAGGAAGAGAGAAAGAAAGCAAGGTAATATGGGGTAGCTCTACAAAGTCCAAACAAATTTTTTGCAATGACATCAAGTCTTCTGTTGTGCACCAGCTCCGATAGTAGAGAACATTTTTTCTAGTAGGGTTACTCTGTGTTAATGCTGATCATTTAAATTACCTCACTTGGAATTCCTGAACCATCATTTTGGTGCAGAGATCTATTAAAAGAAATTTAAAATACTCCTTATATATGAATGAAAGAAAGAGAAAGTTTGAAATTTGAAATATATGTAGCATTGAACTACATTTAACATTTAAAGTTAATGAAAATATTTTATTCAGCAAGCCCAGTGAATCTATACCACCTGCATTGTTTTACCAGTTTTCTTCTTTTTAAGTCTCTAAATTAGGAGGCCATAACTCAAAGCCCTGAACTAACACAAACATCAAGTCCTTCCCTGTCTACTAATTAAATCAAGGAGTGGTTTTATTTTAGAAATAAGTCAGGGTTTATTTGCTTGTCCCAATATGCATTAGGGATCTGTTGTTAAGTTCTGAAATACAAATTTTTTTAGTAATTTAGGAATGTTTTTATTTGTCAGAACTTCTGTTTGTCAGTATTACTCTTTCTTAACACTTTACAATGTGTAAGTAAAAACATTGAAAAAGCAAGAAAATGCTGGGGTTTTTCCTTGCTTCAAATGCAATTAAATAGTATTTTGCACTGCATGTTTCTTTCTAACTCTTTTAAAGAGACATGAAAAAACTGAGATGTAGGCATTGTCAAGACTCTCTGCAAAACTGCCTCTTTAGCTGTCTTGCAGAATTCTAGAGCATGTTGCAATTCTTACATTGGGTGTATCCCTCGGTGCTTAGGTCCTGTTCTGCATTTGTGGTTCGTTTTAAGCACGTTGCATTAGGTCATCAGTGTTACATAAATAGCTTCAAATTTTGTATATTTCTTTTCACAGCTTTTCATTTTGTTTCTGCCTTGGAAGTCATCATCAACTTTACTATAGCTGTAACAGTTTACAAAGCTTGAGTTCACGGCTTCAGTTGACCCTTAATGCTTAATTTTGCCCCGTAGAACTGCTATTGTTCCTAGCTACTTATTTATGGACTAAAATGCACTCAAACCAGAAATACTTCAGAGCTCTTTGCTTTCTCTTTCTTTCTGGGGTGGTTTATGCTGTCTGGTAGGATTTATCTGAAAAGCTATGTAAAACTGATGAAACTTAATGAATTTATTTTGTTTTGCTAATAGTTATTTCTGGATGTTCTACCACAAGATAGAAGTCAATGGATTAAAACCACTTCAGACTTAAGAACTTCTTACAGTAAGATCAAAGAAATTGTAAGTTGGTACAAAATAGGTTCTCATACTTTGGCATAGATATTAACATTTATAGCATAACAGGAAAGGATCTGATTTTTTTTCTGTTTTTACCTAGCACATTACAAACCCTCGGAAAGCAGGACAGCAAGATCTGATAATCAACAACCCACTCTCTCAGGACGAGGGGGTAAGTTAACCCAACACATGGTACTAAAATTCTCATCTTCTTCATACTGACACAAGTGAGTTCTTGCTGAAGTAGGCAAAATGGCAGGTGCTAAAATTTCCCTCTTAAATGTCCAAACTGAATTGTGTTAACAATTGTTCTACAGGTTCTGCTGGACAACTGGAAATGCTAATTTCCAGGTTCATATTCTGATTTTTAGGGCTTAATTCAGGGAAGGCTGTGGTAAAAAAAATCGGTGCTGGACTATATTTAACTGATATGCTTTTTTATCCCTGTATGTTTTCATTTTATACATCAAATGGCTCTAGTTTAAGGAGTGTTCAGTGGCTCTGCTTTAAGGAGTGTTCAAACAGTGAATATGAGGTGAATGCTGTTAACAGAACAATGAAATACCCTCCTCTGGAAGATTGTTCAGCCTTGGACAGTTTTTTTACTGCAGTTTGTTATACCTGAAAAGCTTTTAAGAATTTTATCGCACATATCTTTAAGCTTTTCTATTAATTATGTTACCATTGTTACCATCAAAATTCTTTTTTATCAATTTTTTAAAATAACTTAATGCCATGAAAATAAATTATTTGGCTGCACTTAAGAGATTTACACCTTGAAAAGACTGTCTCAGATGTCTCTGGTGATATTACTCCTGGTTTGTCCACAAACAGAAGCCCATACTTCATCTCTAGAGTGGTACTGTGCTCCTTATTTAATTTAGAAGGAGAGAGCTCTGCAGATGTTATGACTGTGCACATCATCAAACTATTCTTGCATCCATCTGGACAGAAAGTTGTGTCAAATGTAAAAGATTTAAAGCATTTCTGCTGTAGTTTGTGATTATACACAGTGGCTCAACATGCTTTCTGCCTGTGGTGTCTTTCAGATATAGAAAACAAAGGTTAGTATGTCAGAATATGTGGCAGGGGATTAATCTATAAAACAAAGCCACTGACCAAATCATGCATAGGACTGAAGAACGAAGTGCCTTTGAGCCTCTGCTGTGACTTAATGTTACACCCATTTTGTGTCCTGATTTTTCCTTCCCTTTCACAACGCAGCTTCTGTTTGTTTCCTCTGTTCTGATGGGCCAGGGTGGGAGCAGGGACAGGGGAGTTCCAAAATGTGGTCTAGCTGCATGAAAATAGTTGTGAATTAAAAAGGTACTTACTGTATGTAAGACATTATCAAAGATATAAATATTTTTGAAGTTTAAGGTTTTTTCCGAGTTGTAACACAACTATAGCAACTAATTAATGTGGGTTTTGTTATTTTACTTCCCTTCCCATAGATAGCATTAATTTACTTTCTCTTTTCTTCCTGTGGAGCATAAGCCACCACGGCAAAGAATTGCTTACTGGGAGGCAAGAAATTGTGGAAGTA
>VYZP01017177.1:150559-169472 GCA_013400635.1 Hypocryptadius cinnamomeus | reverse complement strand
AAGGTGAAAGTTAGTGAAGGCCTGGCTGATCTAGGCCCAAACTACGACTCGCAGCAGCTGCGGGGCTGCGATCCACGGCCGGCTCGGCCGGCGCTCCCCTCGCTCCCCGCCGCCGCCGCCGCCTCAGCCCCTCAGGGCGGCCCCCGTTACCTGGGCAGCGCCTGCAGCGCCCGGCCCGCCATGGCGGCACCGCTCCCTCACCGGCTCCGCGGCGCAGCGCGGGGCGCATGCGCGGCGCTCTGAGGGGCAGCGGCGGCTCCGCCACCGGCTCCTAAGGGGTGGCCGCCGGCTCGCCACCAGGAGCAGCCCTTTTGCAGTAACCAAGGCAGATTCCTTACCTGGGCAGGGAGAGGGTGCTGCCCCCCGTCCTGGATGAGGCCGGGTGGTGTGAGGGCATCTGGTGAGGCAGCTGCGTTGCCGGTGAAGCGAGTAATGCCGCGTGTGGCAGTAACATCAGCTGTGGCTGCTCAAGGTGGGGAAAGCTCGCATTGCCAAACTGCCTTCAGAGCTGAACTTCGTGCGCCTCAGCTGCATTCAGGCTGTTTATTATTTTCAGCAGTAAGACTGGTTTCTTAATTTCTGCCCTCCCGGCTTCTGTTCACCCATTGCACCTGAAACACCAGGCACACCTGTACTGCCCTCGCAGCTGCTGACACACGGGCAGCGGTGAGGTGGGATTAAGGAGCCGCTCTAGTGTAACATCCCACCAAGAACTGCTTATCCGTGAAGGTAAATACATGGAGAACATGTATTTATGTAAACGTAAATACATGGAAAACGTGTATTTACGTTTACATTTAGAACTAGCACGGTTACTGCCCCAGCAGTAGCTACAGACGACGGTGAGCCCAAACACAGCCTGTGCGTTCAGCATAAATAGACTCAGAAATTGCAACTGTGAAAATTGCCTTAAAAAAATATATATATATTAAGGCACTTGAAAATTTTTCACGTTAGGAGTCAATAATACAAAATTCACTTTGATTTCAGTAACTAAGACCATTCCATGACTGTTTTTTTTCAGGCTGATACATGAGACTGCTATTGAAAAGACATGATGAACCATGCAGTAAATGACAGTACAGTGCATTAGGTTGAAATGTAACTTCATCATATCTTGGTGTAACAAGTTCTTAGCATCAGCTGCCTTGACTCACATTTGAATTTAAAAGGAAAAAAAAAACTTTAAATCTTCTAGCAATTTTTTTTTTCCCCAGCAAAATGAAAGTCCTAGCTCTCAGGAGCACTTCTGGAGAAGTCTCCAGAGGGCAACCTTGCTCTTTATTTCTAAAATGATTCAGCCCCTGCTTATATCAGCGTCATCTGTGTTGGCATTTCCGTTGCAGTGACTCTCAGAGTACATTAAATCTGGTTGTAAAAATTTTAATCAAACTAAATAGGCACAAAAAAAAAATAAAAAACCCAGAACATTTCTGTATTAACAGTCTCAGTTTTCAGTCTTGTACAATGTGAATAAAAAATAACTGGGAACAGGACATGAGGTGCTTTTGCAGGCAATGGGAGACTGTCTACTGCAAACTAATTAATTGCAAGAACTCATTAGGTGATCCTGACTATTCAAACTTTCACCTAAAGGTTATATGATAATCAATGATGCAGCTTTTTGGTGTCATTTTGCGTGCAGACAGCCCTATATGCTGCATTTTATCAAGTGCCATGCAATTAAATCTAAACCAGGCTAAATGACACCAAATTATCACAGTTGGCAAACCTGAACCCTGACTTAGATAATTATTTTAAAAATTATTTTTGAGGATAACTCTGCAGCTCTCATCCAGGCATTACTAATTAGAGGGTTTGATAAGCAGGTAACATTTTTGTTTCTCATTTCCTGTGACTGAAACTCTCGACATTTCACAGACAAATACAAAAGGAACTTTTCTGTGGGATAATCTTTGTTAGTGTTGTTGTGAAAATGAAGAGATGGGTGTGTGGAAGCTAACCTTGGGTAAGAGCAGGTGAAGGCTGTTTGAAAGCCCTGGAAATCTCCTAACAAAGTCCACCTGCACACGGGCAGGCCTGTGATCAGGACATGATTTCATGGGATGTCTGTTTCTGGGGGTCCAAAATAGAAGATGGTGATCTGATTCATCTTTTACTTATGCTGATTTTGATCTTTTGTTCTTTTCCTGTCCTCAGTGTAAGTAATGGTGTAAACCCTTTGTGGTCTTCCAGCTGTATGTCTGATTTAGGACACAAGTGGGCCTACTCCTTTTCATTGTTAAACCTGCTGGTGATGGCTTGAATTTACTTATAGTTTTTTTAGGGGCAGAGGATTCATAAGTGTTAGAAAATTGCTATTTTCCACAGCCATTTAGCTGACTGCAGTCCTGTCCAAAAAGCAATTCAGATATCATCCTATTTTTCAATAGTCCTCCTGCACACCCTATTTTTTTCAGAGTGGAATATCAAAGTGAAAATGCTTTCTAAAAAGTAAATAAAATACTTTTCTAAGTAGGTGGTGGGAAAAGAGTGAAAATAATGGAGTTGCCTGAGAATAAGTAGAATGAGATGACCTTTAACCTGGGAGTTTATGGATTATTTTACAATTGGCAAAGAGGGCTGCACAATACTGGACCAAGCCAGGAACTGAGAGTGCAAGTGCAATAGCCAGAAGGATATTCCTCCCCATGGAAAAGTTTCCTGGCAGCAGCTCCAGCAGGTTTGAAAAGAGAAAACAAGTTGCAGACTGTAGGAGGTCTGTAGAGTTGAGCAGATGTTTTCAGGTTTTGTTTCTGGTTTGGGTGGGTTTTACTGGGTTGTTTTTTTTGTTTGTTTCTTTTCCAGAAAAACATGTAACTTTAGAATGTGGGAGCTCTTGCTCTCAAGAAGGATTCCAAGAGCAGCTCAGCTGTGTTCTGTGTGCCACCTGTACACCCCTAGTTAACCATTAATTTGTGCCTCACATTTGCCTCTGAGAGCTCCCAGAGTAGTCAACCAAGACCAGATAAAAAATGGTACAACTACTTCATCATGTCCCATGCTGCTGTTTCCAGGTCTGCTGTAAATTCAGTCATTTCCTCTGCTGGTCTAACAGCTGGCATCTCATTTCTGTATGTGTGGGTAGTAAGTGCATCCTTACAGCTTGTGAAGGTTAAGGGAAAATGAGTCTGTGAAAGTTTGAGGAACAGAACGGGAAAATTTCCAGTTCATGCCTGCTAACTGGTTATTACTGTGCTGACAAACAATCCTCACATTGTTATTTCTCAGTCCAGACTCAGTTGACAGCCCTTGAGAACAGGTGACACAGGTTGACATTTCCTTGTTCCAGCTTGGTACCTAATGGTAAAGGCTCAGGTCTGCAGTAGAGTCTTCCAGGGACATCACTGAGAGCTGAAGTAGACTGAAAATAAGCAGAAAACAAATCTGTTTCTTCACTCTCTAGCAGCAGGCCAACCCAGAAGAGGACTGAAGCACCTATGTAATGTAGGGAAACAAATGTTGGCTTTTGTCTGTAACCTGAGTCATCTCATGTGAACAGCCTGCCTTCCCCAGGGCTTTTGGTCAGAGACCTTTCAGATGATGCACTCATACAACATCTGCAACCACAGATTTGGGATGAGGGCATATGGCTAATGTCATGCAGGAGTGAATCTCTCCTGTAACAAGAGAGTGTGTTTCTTCACCAGTTAATTTGCATCTTATCACTGGGGAACTAGAAAGTGTTTGGAAAAGGCTGAAAGCAAATCCATAATGAAACTGTGTGAGCGAAATAGTTTTCATTTTCTTTTGGCCTCAGAGAGCACCGGGGAAAGTGTGGGAGTGGCTGTGTGCTGCTGCAGATGCTGCCGAGAGGACCAGAGAGGATCCAAGCGAGGTCCATCCAGCAGTGAGTTCCTCTCCTCCCACCAGCCCGGCTTAGACATAGCACTCGTGCTGCAGCCACCCTGCCAGAACCCCCTGGGTGAGACGGGACCCTGGGCAAACACCCTCCTACATCTTTCTTCCCTGCTGCCACAAGCAATCTGTCACTCCTCTCCCCGAACCACCCTCCACCTACGTACAAAGCCATAACTGTAAGGAACGCCCTCTTCCCTCCTCCTTTTCCTCCCCACGAGCCTGTTCTCCGTGGGTGAAAAATGCTGTCTTCCCAGAGATCTGGTCACCCCCGACTTTGGCTTTGAGACCCAAGCTGTTTGATACCTTTTAGGACTACAGCTTGGAAAGCTCTGCTTGCAGATCTATTGTGTTCGTTTTTCAATTGCACATAATTGCACATGTGCAGGTGGGAAGGGGCTATTTGCTTCCCACTCGCTTCGCTACGCCTCCCTTCCTAAGAGGACCGCTTCCTTCCCTTTCTGCTCTCAGCCTCCCACGCATTTAGCAATGAGAAATGCTGCAGAAAACTGACCAGCTACCAACCCGCCCACCTGAGGAGGAGGAGCAGCAGCAGCAGCACATTTCTCTCGCTCTCAGCTTTTTAAACACAGTTAAAAAGAGCTGTAGCGTGGGTGGAAATAGCTGTAGGGAGTGTGTGTGGGAATGGGGCTAGAGGAAAGTGCATTTTTTCTTGGTAGGACAGTTAACTTCTGGTGGACCAAAAAAATACCCCAAAGATATCTCACTGCTGAGGGTGTCTTTGGCTGTATAATCGGTTCTTGAGTCTCCCAGGTCTGGAAAGGATGAAGCAGGGTATGAAGCAAGTGATGGCAGGGAAGCTTGCCTTCCAGACTTCAGGAGTCTGTTAGGAAATGATATCTGTATTGCATCTCGTTGTGTCATCACGTCTGCTGTTCTGCTCTCAATGTGTGTGCTTGATTCTGTGAGAGTCAGAGCTGCCTGTATGTAGGAAGAGAAAAAGGCATGTGGTTTTCACACCATGTGGGTCTGTATTTCAAAATACTGTCCCTGTTGGACCTCTTGAAATAGCACTGTCCCAGAATATCAGTTAATTCAAGATTTACTGGGTATGCTTCTATACGAAATTAAAATCAATCTTATTTGTGTTAACTGGTTGTTATTTGAGATGCTTTGCTTGTATTACATGAAAATAGCAGTGGAACTAGTAAGGAACTATACACTGGTGTAGAGTGCAAAGTGGTAGTGCTGTTTCTTAAGAAATCTCTCTGGTAGACTCCAAGAACCAAGGGTCCTCAACAGCTGTGAGCTTCTGACTCGGTTTGACTTCGCTATCTGAAATACAGATGTTACAATATATAATTGCCCTCACACGAGTAAGCTGCACACATTCTTCTCAAGCCAAAACTCTACCCATGCATTGGTTTTGACTAGATTTCTCACCACCATCAGACCTTCCATATATGTTACTGATGCAGAATCTCATATCAGGATGTGGTCTTTAATGATTCACAATAACAGTAACGGCCAAGTAATGAATTCGACTCTGAAGGCCCTGGAGATACCTGAAAAAAAATATTGTGCAGGACGTGATTTTCTCCTAGTGAGTAGAAGCCTCAGGCCTGGGAACTGGGCTCACTGACTTCAGTGCCTTCCTCCACAGCCTGTCTCCTGTAGCTCTGAAAATTTTACCTTAGCATTGGAAGGCGAATGTAGGCATAACTTTCAGGCTCTGAAACAAAGGAAGTTATGAATAAGCCTAATTAACACATTTCTATGTGACACAACAGACAGATCAGCTGATGGACTTGTGCTAGCAAGAGGTAGAGCCCTATCAATGGAGATGTAACTTTAATGGAACTAATTATCCTGGTGTTTTAAAACTCTTATTTATGACTGGTGAATAATATTTTAAATATATCCTTCTAACCTTCCACTGAATCTTATGTAGCTCATAATTATAATCTACTGGAATTACATAGCCAGCCTGAGGAGGAACAATATTCCAAACATTAAGTTCGTGTCACTTGAGTCATTTACTTTAAAACATTGCAGCAATTCCTTTGTCAGTAGCATTTTGAAGCACTGTTGGCTTGCTAGTAATTCTATTTAGCATTGGTTCAGTTAACTTTGGAGGTAGTGCTTTTCATGCATTTTATATCAATGAATGTATATGAAATTTAAAATGCAGATTATATGCTTATCTTGCCAACTACCATTAGCCTGACATTTTTCTTGTATGATCTATTTGTTGTGGTAGAATTATATTACTCGAGGGGCAGAAAAAAAAAAAAAAAAAAAAAAAGGGAAAAATCACCCAAACATTTATAATCCTTAAAAATCTATTTTAGGAGCTCAGTCCTGTATGTAAGATTCCTCTTGGCCTCCCTGTTCTGTCTGTTGTTCAGCTGGAATGTCACACACTTTGGTCTTGAACCATCTGCTTGCTTCTCAGGGGTCGTAGTGAATGACTAGTTACCTATTTTGTCTCCATCAGAATCATAGTGAATTAAGCACAAAAGCATTTGATGCAAATTAGTATCTTTCTGGCAGACCAGGGAATTGAGCACGTCAGATGTTTATTTCAAGAATTTGTTACTCTAAATTAAAGTGAGGCTCTTCAGCAGTGCAGTTTGGCTGACAGTGTGACAGTCAGTATCTTATTAAATGGATGTGGTGTATTCAAACCTTTCTGTTTCTAGTCTGGCACCTCACACAAGTATTATTTTCACTTGAAAAGATCTGCATTTTGTTTTAATTTTTCAAAATTTCTTTCTGTTTTATTTCATCCTGGAGTACAGTGAAAACTGTTTGTAAAATAATGACTTGAACATTGCCTAGGGAAAGATATCTCACTTAAAGCCACAAATGATGCAAAGGACAGCAGAGCAGAGTGGAAAAACTTAATAATGAGGGGAAAAATAGGTCAGTAGAATATACAGAGGCCTTTAAGCTATTAAATAAGCATCTATCACTCACTGCTGCAGATACATTCTGTTCAAAGTATAAATTATTAGTGTCCAATATGGGGTAATCATGAGTTTCAATGCAACTCAATTTATCAGCTGTGTGTATAATGATTAACCTGGCAGAAGGATGTGTAGCAAGTCAGAAGGAGAAGTGTTTGTCTTTGGTTTTTTTGTTTGGTTTTTTTTTTTTTTCAAGGAAGAAATATGGTCACCCTGGACCATAAACAAACTTGCAGTGACAGGGACAGAGTACTTGGTTCCTTGAGCACTCATTGAGTGGATATACTTCCCTAGGGATATAGTGCTCAGTGAAGAAAGGCAGTGGCAGCTGTGGCAGGGCACAGCATAGATTTAAATTGTTCCAAAGGCAATACATGATTTCTAGTCTCATTAGCTCCTCTCTGTAATCTCAGTCTTGCATCTGCTCCATGGATTTCATGGTGCCACTGGTTCTCCTGTCCAGCCCCAGACAGTCCATCATTCTCTGTGTCTCTGCAACAGCAGGCTGGAGAAGAGGCTCATGCTGCTAGCAGCTCTGCATGGGAATATATATAATTATTTCAGAAATAACATGGAACTCAAGGTGATTGAGTCATACTTTGACACACCTCTGTCTGCCAAGAAAAATGCAGGCACTCCCTCATAGAGCTGTTGCTAAGAGCACTTCTTCAGGCTCTAGGAGTGAGAAGGTGCTTTATTGTACAGTTAACTGCAGGAGTTAACAGCAGGGTTTCAATCTGGGGCCTGCATGTAATTAAAGCATGTAATTAAAGGCTATGCTTCTGCCTAGGAGAAGTTGCACCATGTAGAATTAGTCTGAGACACTATTCTGTAAATGTAAGACCTTTGAAAAGTGATTTTATTGGCATTTGTAGCCTAAAAAATAAAGAAGAGGAAATTCTGACCAGCACTAAGACAAAACATATTTTGTTTGTTTTATGCTAAATTTAAATAATTTCATAAGAAAGCAGAGACTTTATGTAAAAAAAAAAAAAATAGAGAGAGAAATTAATTTTCAATTTGAAATGTTAATAGAATTTTTTTCCCCATGACTGAGCAGGAGAATAATGAAACACACTTGAACTGTGCATTTCCTTTCCTGTGTCACCACTAGCATCCCTTAGCTCTTGTAAGCCTTTTGGAATATTCATCATTGACCAGTTCCCTTCCTAGTAAGAGATGAATTTTGCGGGTATAGCTCTCTGTCACCTCAATTACAACAGCAACATACAATTTTCAGCATATTTTGAATAGTCAGAAGAAGCAGGCAATGAGAAATTACTTTGTTGCTTTTTCACTTTTCTATTTTAGTTCTCACTTCTGTGAATTGAAGAAAGTCGTTTCATTGTAATATCAACATTAACCTTTCAGTTGACACAGTAGGACACCATACACTGGTGATAACAAATGGCATTTTGTCATTGCTCCTATTAGTGAGCTAAAACATAAATATAGTTTATCTGTACATTTGCAGTGCATGTACTGGTAAAAAGCCACATAGCACAATGACCCAGGATTATGGGATCCAGAGGAAGAAGGTTCAGATGCTCTGAATTTCTGTATTGCTTTACAAATCAACACATGGAATATATTTTCCAGTTATATGTTAAAGAAAACTGTTCTGTGAACTGTTATAAACTAATATTTAAAAGGGTCTATGTTACAAGGGATGTATGCTTTTTCTTTCCAAGCAAATAATTTGACCATGGCTTCACCTGTGAGCCTGTAACTCTGCCACCTGTTACCCAGTTCTGCAGAAGGCAATGAGCCTATTTTTTTAGCACAGGACAAACAAATCCTTCATGTACTAAAATGTTCTCACTCAGCCACACTCCTTTCCACAGGAGTCTCTCAATTTATCTTTTCTTCTGAGGAAATTTCCCACCTATCTAAGAATTTCCCACCTTCTTTACTTTTTAAGTAAAGAAAAGAGCTTAGTATTTATAGTTACAGAAGTAAAAAGCCCCAAACCCCGTCATGTTCCCCAGTATGTCATTTCAGGTGGTTGTAGGATATTTGCAATCATCTGTCTGTTTCCCAGGGACTCATTTGCTTGTGTTAGTTATTCACAGTAATCAGTCACAGTGCTTGTAGGTACCATAATTACTCAGCACAGAATGACTGCAACAAGGGGCTGTGACTTTGTCACTGCAGAGTAACAACCAGAGCAGTTCTCTCTGGAATATGTGTCATCATTCTGGGAGGTGAAGGAAAACATTCTCCCTTCAAGACATGACTTCAGCACCCAGAAACTTGACTGCAATGACCCTCACTGTGTAACCTTCACTCTTCCAAGAGGAGGAGCTCTTTGCAGATCTGTTAGAATCTTTCACACCTATCTAATACTTAGAATGTGAGTACTGTAGAATTATCTCAGAAAAAAACTATAGTTCAGATATGTTTCTAAAGAGCTTTAGCTCAGGAAATAGCTAAATTGAAACTGAAGTTTTGTTCAATTTCTGTCTCCCTTTCCCAAATAGGCCTGGGTTAATTAGTAACCAACCTTCCAATATCCATTTCCTCCTCTTGCACCTTTTCTGTAGGAACTGTGTATATTTGTTCAGCCACTGTTGTTGTAGGATCACCCCCACCCTGCTCAAGTCCAAAGGTTTACCAGTTTTGTTTAGCTCATAAATTTAAAGATGAGTAAGATAAGACAGGTTTTGTAAATGAATTACTGCATTCTATTTTAGTGATACTGCATTGACTTAAAATTTGTTGCTGCTGAACCAAAATTTAAAATATATTGCAGTCTGAAGTCTTTGAAATTCTTTTCCAGTATTACTATTTGGAATGCTAGTTTATGCTTAAGTTACTAATTTAGGAAGTGAGACATACGAGGTAGACAGACAACCTATGTGTCATGTACATTTGTGTCTATCCACATTTTCATTTTTGCCAATGAAAATTATAAATAACACAGTTTCCTGGAGAATTTTCAAGATTAGTTGTGAGAGTGCTGTCTGAAGGGTTTTTAGGCATCAGGAGGGCTGATTCACAATTGTACTCCACAGTATTTAGTTTAATTGTTTAACTTTTTTATTCCTCTTCAACCTGAACAACAAAACCCCCCTACAGTTCAGAGCTGATGGCATTTGCACTCTCTGTAGTTATGTTATTCAGCACACATACTACAAAGAAAGAAGAAACTGAGACCTTAAGCTTTCCTTAACATTCCCTGCTGTTCCTGCTATCAGTGGCCAAGGCTATGGAAGACAGGAGGAACATCTGACTACTGCTTTTCTGACTTAGATACAGCTGATAACAAGGAGGGGCCAGCTGATGATAGCTTGCTCTGGCTTCTCCTTCTGTCACTCAGATAGGAATTGCTTTAAAAAAATTAGAATGGCTCTGCCATTCTGGAATAGGAAAAATTCTTTCCCAACTCAGTACATCTGTAAACAATTTTTAAGGCAAAGTATGAGGATTAGTGATATTTACTACATGGAGGCCCAGGGAACTGCAGGGCTCATGAAACCACCTGTGGCCCAAAGGAGAGCTGCAAAACCTTGAAACATTTCATCATAAGAATGTAAGATATTTTGAAAAACTGAAGGGGAAATAAATTGTGATACAAAATTTTTGAGAACTATTAATTTATTGTTATTCTAGTACCTTTTAGTTGTTCCCCAGAAGATTACAGGTCTTGGAAACAAAAAATCTAGTAACCTGGGGATTTCTCTTCTGTGCATGTTCCCTTGCTGGCACTTGACAAATCTTTAGCATCCACAGTATCTTTGCAAGTTTTGGACAGGTCTCCTCATAGCTTCATTTGATGTTTTTTTTTCCGTGTATGAGAAGAAAGAGTAAATGAATTTGCCTTCTCCAATTCAGGACTTTCTAGATCTGCTATATCCCTGCTAATTAGCCTCTTTATCTGACTGGTGAATACTAGACTACTCAGCTGTTCCAGGCAGAGAAGTCAGTCCAAACTTCCTGGAAATTTTCTAACACTAACATATTCTTTTTGAAAGGAGGAGAACATCCTGATTTTTTTTCCCTGTAAATCATACAAAATCCATGTCTGAATTTCTCTACATGTGAAAAAAAATAAAGCAATATATTATGCTCAAATAGAATTATCCCTTACTTTGCAATTAGTTTTGCACATATAATTTTTTTTTTCCTCCTCTCATAGGTGCTTTGACAGTTTTGAACCTTCTGGTAGCAAAGAGTTAACAGCATGCTGTAGCAATACAAGAAGTCCTCAGGGAGCTAGGCTGTACATCTGAAAAGCAGATAAAATCGTCTAACTGCAGGCAACAGGCCTTTACTCAACTATTTATAGAGCTATTTATAGGGGAAGAGAAGGGAAAGAAGAAAAGGAATTAGTAAATGACTTTAAAAAGCACAGGTACTTAGAATTCATAGTTGATGTGCTGATTTAGGAAGTCAGGAGATGTGACAGAAAAAAGGTAAGGAATGTTAATAGCATTACATAGACAAAGACTATTTTTTTCCTACTTTTGTTGCCTTCCTATGTTTTGGATTTTTTTTCCTTTTCCCACCCAGCCATTTCAAAGGCATATCCTTGCAATGACGCATCAGTTTTCTGTCTGCTTGAGGTTTAGAAATAGCTGAGCTGTTATAAATAGATCGCAATCTGCAAGAGACTAAAACAATGGAAATACTGGGAAAGCTTCGCTGAAAAATTTAGAGGTGGGTTGAGATTCCAGCTGTCTCCTAGAGTAGAAGTGCTTTATTAGCCAGTGCAGAGGAACCCGTGCTCTTTGTGCAGCAGGGGGGAACAGCCAGGTGGAATCAGGTGGCACTTTTGGTCACGGTGCCAAGCACAGAGACGTCCAGCCCGGTCCCTGGGAGCTCTCAGCTCAATGACGTGAGAAGGAGGCACTTCGCTGTTCCTCGCTGCAAAGCTAAGAGACACTGTAGAGACACTAAATCACAATGTTTAACTTTTCCACCACGGTTTTTCTGGCAGTACTTGTGTACTCTGAATTGACAGCATTCATCAAGTTTGCTCCCTTTTCCCACTTTGCCTCCAAAACGCCTTTAGTGAGGTACCATAGCATGTGGTTGAAAGCTTGACCTTGTCTAATAAGGCAGTGAAAAAGTCAGAACTGGGAAGCAGTTCAATATCCTTTTGTTTCTGTTTGAGAAATTCCTTTGTAAGGTCATTTAGATCCTGCCAACACTTCAAACGGACTTCGAAAAAACGAGTAGCTGTCCTGCAGTGAAACCTGATACCTGGGAGTCCTGTTATTCCCCCAGCCATACACAAACAGCTGAGGTCCATTTTCTTATACTTCACTATATAATTCTGTAAGAGAGACTGAGAAAGATGCTTTGGTAACTGTGGGTAAAATAAGACATTAAATGGAAGGAACAAACTTTCTCAAAGATATATTTCAGCCTTAAAGAGGAGCTGCTTCCTGAAACCAGGCTATATCACAGAAGCTATATCATGGCAACTAGCTGAAATAAACTATCCATTCTCAATCCTTGCCAAACACAAACCACCAATGCAGCACCTGGTCTTTGCCTGAAGTCTGACCCCAGTTGTTGTAATAGAACTTTAGGCCAGTACACACTGCAGAATCAGGTCCTTCAGACCTAAATTAGCATTCTGTTGAAAACTAAACATATGAGTGGTTTTTTTGGGTTTTTTTTATTGTCAATAATTTTGTTTCCAGGTTAGGAAAAGAAACATTGCTGTGGAAGAATCCAATGAATTTACTAATGAGCTCAGTAAGTATGTAACTATTAATATCTTCTGAGATTTTGTTTGTCTTATTTTTATCTTCAGTTCCAGACGCTGAAATAAACAGATGTTCTGAAGCTTTCCACTGAGAATACTACAATATGCTGTCTTAAATACATTGTGATAACTGGGATATTGTAGGAAACAAGTAAATAGCTGTGTACACTATTACTGAAACAATTTGTACTTTTACATGAAGTACTTTATCTCACTTATAGCCCTAAAAAGAAAATATCTAAAATAGTTCTTGGATGTTATTAAAGATTTTTCTTTACAAACAGAAAAGAGAATACAAAAATTGAAAGAAATACGTAACTTTGTCCTCTAATATTATCAGAGAGCATTAAATCTGCTATTATTATTCCATGGCATGACTGGCAATATAGTTTACCTGTCCTAAGCATATTTTCAATAGCTGAGTCCTTCAATTTGTCAAGAAAGTTTCTATTTATTTCACAATCACTTTTGATCAGAGATACTGCTTTGAGTCCCAGTGTAACTGAACTCTGTGGCAATCCTCTTACTGAGACTTAAGTACTCAGGTCCTTTATTCTTTACAGTGAGGATATCATCTCAAGAGTTTGAGAAGGGCATCAGTAATTTGCTCATTGTTTTTATACTTTGAGGGGAAGGACCCATTTGAAATTCATCTAGAAACTAAATTCAACTACTAGTATTGCTTGGATGTTCTCCTATTAACCAAGAAATTAAGAGATCAACCCATCAGTTATGTTGGAGGTCCTGAGAGGAAATACAGAATAAAAAGATCAATATGCTTTCTTGGAAAAGAGGCTAGATGGCTTGACTAACTGTGACTCCCTTCTGTATGGAAAGTGACATTTACTGCTTTTATTTATACTGAGGTAAATTCAGCTCTACAGAAATTCAGATGTGAGGCCTCTGAAATCAGCAGCTAGCCTTGGTCTGAACTTAGTGCATGTGTTCCTCAGTACAAAAGATTATTTCACTGCTTGTGTCACTTAAATTTACAGGTACTAAACAAAAATGCTTTAGTCTTGGTTCAGGTTTACAAAGCTACATTGTAGAAAATAGGAATTTAAGCAATTAAGGAAATAAGAAATAGGAATTTAAGCAATTAAGGAAATAAGACTACATGACTGCACTTGCATCTGGTTAAAAAAGACAAACAAAAACCAGCTCAAATGAAAAGTGTTCTGAGTTATCACTATTTTTTTAAAGCCATATAAATTGTGAGAGCTAGTCCTTTCATTAAAAGAGAAGAACATGTAGTGCTGTATAAAATCAAAAGTAATTTTCTTGAATAGTGTTTCCATATGTAGAAATGGAACCTCAATTAAGATTTCTTTTGGTCAGGGAATATTTTGCCATGCAATGGTATGGTATCTTCTTTAAAACCTATTGTCAGAAATAGAATGTTTTTAAGAGCTGAGAATTCAAATTCCCATTGACCTCAAGTCATTGCCTAGTAATTAGGAAAGCAGGGATATCTGACCTTATATGCATTTATTTTGTGGATGTAAAGGACAATAATAAAGAATTTATTGCTGGAATGCTGGTGTTTGCTCAACCCCTTGCTCTCAGAGGGGACAGAAGGAAGTTCCTAGGGACCAGAGAGAAGTGGTCAGTTTGCTGTTCCTTGGTCACATACCTGCAGTCATCAAACACATGAGGCTCAGGAGGTACTTGGTACACTCAGAACACAGCATTAAAACCATACATTTGTTTTACTCAAGTCATGTAGAAGTAAGGACTCATTGTGCAAGGAATAGTGGGCAGAGGAGGTAGAAGGATGTGTCGCATTTTTAACTGCTTTGCCTGTCCTACTTATTTTGCATTTTAATTTTAACATTTCTAGTGTTTATTTAGAATAAGATGTATAAGCATGTGGGAGCTATCCTTTTAAGTTTGAAAAGTTGGATTTTTTTCTGGGGACTGTCCACTAAGGACCCCAGAGGGTCTAAGTAGATCCATCTCTAAGCTCTGGCCAGTTAAGCTTCCTTCCCTCTGTGAAGACAGGCCAATGAAGAATTCATTGCAGGTTCAGTGGATAAATTGCATAAATTCTCTCTAGCTTCTGCCTGGGCTACAGGGTCAGCAGGGCTTTGCACACTTCGCAGCCTGGAGGGTCATGACAGGATCAAGGACATCATATTTTTTGCACCTATTCAATGGCATCAATGTTGTCAGCAGCCCAACTTAAACATTTATTCTGTGGACAGCAAAACCAATGAAGTTGTATTTCCTACAGGTTTGTGTATTTGTATTTTTACAAACACAAATTCCTTGCACTGCCTTGTGTCACCACTTTAAAAGTCTCACCTGTTTCCTCCCCTTTTTCTCCAGTTCCCTCCTCTATTCCCTTACCTGCCTCCAAGTTCTTCACTGCTGCTCAGGCACAAAGAGTGATTCACTGGACAAATGGGCACTGGACACTGTGGAGTTCCTGCCCTGGAATTTCCTCCCATGGAGGGCACTGTCTTGCCTTTCTTTTCTGCGCTGTATTGTAGGAACTTAATATTTGTGCCCAGCAAATTTAATATCTGCCAGTGGGTTCAAAGGTCTTGAGGTGAGGAAAGGCTGATTACTGTATAAACAGATACCATGCAAAGACAAATCTGAATTCAAGGGGAAAAAAAAAGGCCTATCTAGCAGGAAAAAGTTGGTGTCTACACACACAGTAAAGAGAGTCACAGCATGCACAGTTTCTGTCTTTGCTTTTGTGCATTGCCCTCCCTTTGTTAATGAGTGTAATGCTTCTAAAAGTGTTAGATTAAAATTCAGAGGAAGAGAGTACTCTGTTTGCCTGCCAAACCGGACAGACCACTGCACTGGTTGTCTTGCTGGCTGTGAATATTTTGTCCTTGGTTGCCATTAACATTGCTGCAGCTGTGCCTGATTTGCTGATTCACTTGGTGACTGTTTCTCAGCTCCTCTGCTGGGATTTTTCTCTAACTGGTAACATAACTGCTTTTAGTCTTTGAAGAAGTAAGGAAAAGTCACACTGTTCCTCATGCTATCTTAAAGTCTTCCCAGATTTACCCTGGGATATGTACAAACTGTTGTATTATAAAGAACTTACACAAGAGGAAGAAATGAATATCATAGCTGCCTTAATGCAATGCCTCTCCTAGCAAAGCATTGACTATAAAAAGTAGTTTTCATGTTATGCAAAATATATTAAAGGTCTCATGGAAAGGAAAGCTTTTCTGTTGACTTCATTGTATTCTGGAGCAAGTCCTAGCAGCATAAATCTCACCTTCAGCTTATCTTTCTAATCTGACTGATGTAAATGATTGTTTGTTCTTTGGCTCAGAGTTAAAAGCTGCCAAAGGACAGTAGAATATTTTATATCAACCAGAAATTCTTGATTCCACAGTACAGTTCCAGCTTATTAAAGAAACCAGTAAGTTCATCTAAATATGAAAATTTAAGCTCCTAGAAACTATATTTGCTTTATTTCCCCTCTTACCTAAGGAGCAAATCATGGAGTCAGCTGACACCACCTTGTCCTTTTCAAGCAAAGCCTACTATTAGGCTACATAGTCTACTGGTTAGCTGTGTGCAGTCCTAGCAGGTATTTGTAATTAATTTTGTTTATTTTACTTTTAAAAGATAACTACTTTGCTTTAATTTTTGAGTTTATTTGGTGCTTTCTTTTAGACATTAAATTTGGTTAATTGGTTTTTAAGCCATTAAACATTTGTAACTATTTTTGGCAAGCATTCTCACCATGAGATATGGTAAAGTTGTATGGGGGAACACAAATCAAAATATTTTTAAAATAACATATGCATTGAAACAAAATCCCACAGAAATCCAAAGGCATGGATAAGTTAACCCAGGTGTGTGCTTGTAGTAGAGAGGTTTTATATGGCATGTTTATGCATGATTTATATTCATTTTAGAAAGTCTTAATTCTGAATTTTCAGATATCCAGTGGTCATGTACATATTTACTAGCGTCACTGTCTTAGCTAAGAGAAAAAGATTGTTTTTTGGTATATCACATTTACATATCCCATTTTACTGTCATTCAGAGTTTGAGGTTTTTGAAAAAGAGGTATTTCAATAATTTGAATGTATTTTACACCTTACTCAGCTTTTTGTTTTGTTTCCTACCAGCAACTATTTTTTAAAAACAACTTTATACTTCAAGTAAACTTAAAATTACATTTCTCTGAAGACTGCTTTGACTAGAAATATTTGTGATAGATACATTAGGACAGTTTGTGAGCAGTGCAGCAGTTTGTCCATTTTTCTTAATCCTCATTTTCATAGCTGAAAAAACTCTGAGCAAGTGTAGTAATTTGTAACAGGCTGCAATCCAGCTGTTTACACACAGCCTGGCTGAAAGAAATAACCATGCAGAGCCCCTGCTATGTTCAGTTCTGCCCAGGCTAGAGCAGCTTGTCAGGCTGGAATAATGCTGTTCTGTGCTCAGGCTTTTCACAATGCTCACCTCACCACACTCAATGGGGGATGGATTGGGCTTTTAAACTGAGTAAGAAGCCATTTTATATATATATGTATAAAAACATTCTATCACTCTTTATTGGTCATATTCTACTCTCTGGTCCTCAGCTGTAACTTCTTGTTCACATACCAGGTTATGCAGCAGCCTACAAAGAAATGCCATGTATTTGGTCTTGATTCCTCTATTCAAAGAGCATTTAAATATTTATTTTAAAAAAAAATTTATTTAGGAAATGACCCTGGCACCTCTGAGACCAAGTAGAAGGAAGGGAGGTGATTACAATGCAAGTATTTAAAAACACAGCTACAAGAAAAGGAAAAACACAGTTCCAAGAAAGGCTGGAAAAGATGGTCACATTCCTAGTGTGATAGGCAACAATGAAGTTATCAGAGATTAGAGAAAAACTGCTTTTAAGAATTCAGTAAATGTAGTCTGTGACTACAAAGATCTGCTTTTCCTTTTCAGTTGACAAACAATCGACTGCAAATTATTTGAATTACATGTTCTCCCTAAAAGCTTTTCTAGTAATTTGCCAGAACAGTCTCCATCAAGACGAAATAATTTTGTTTGGAGCTTAGATCTGGTTTATTACAGTGCCATTTTGTAGTAAAAGCCCCATTACATGAGCTGATAATTGTCTGTGTCTGAATTCTGCAGGATTACAGGAGGCCTGCACTCCTGGTCTCAGACGTGGTTTCTCTTTGTGGTTAATTAGCCGTGGGGGAGATTCTCAGAGATGACAAGTTCTGAAAATCATTCCAGAGACAGATGATAAACAAGCCTCCTCCTGCTCCAGGTCATCTCCCCTAGGAAATTCAGCTTTTTTTTTTTTTTTGCCTCCTTCTTTACTGTAGAGGTAGGCAGGATGTTAATGGGACGCTGCCCACAGTGGCAGGTGAATCCACACACAGAGACCGTGCCCCATTGGTGTGTCACCGTGGCAGGGGAACGACCTGGAGAGAGCATTGCCTTCCACGCCGGCTGGAGTCCCTTGCACTTCGGTGAGAACTAAATTAAGTGGGTCGAATGCCTGTTGTGCCTCTGTTCCTGTTTGTCTGCCCCAATCATGCAAACTTGTAGTTTTCTCTCAATTTCTTCCCTTGGGCAAAATAATGCAAATTATGTTTTATTCTTTGAAAAAAAAAAGGGGGGATCCTCCCTCAGAAAAGGAGGTGCAAAATAAGATGCAAGTAGTGATGTGTTTGTTCTGTGGTATCCCAGTTAACAATGTCTGCAATCAGGTCACTGTCCTGGGCAGAAGCTGCCGTGCTGAGCCACTGGGAGAGCTGGCCAGTGGAGCTTGTTCATTTTATCAACCTGCTTGGACTAGGGCCCAATGTGAACTCTTGTGTAAAGAACACCATCTTTTGCGCTTTATCCTCAAACAGCTTCAGGACCTCCTGTTCGGTTCAGGGCTGATGAACACCCCAAATCTCTAGCTGGCCTTTCACTTCGTGACTATTTCTCTTCTTTAGTTTAACATCGCTGACCTTTTGAAATTGCAGCACGACTCAGCTGTTGCTCAGGAGTTACCCTCCCTCCCTTTTTCTGCCTCAGTAATTAGTGTGGGGGGAAGTTTATGTTCTTGTTGTTTTAAACATTTAGGGAATTTTGTTTGTGTGCAAGTCTAGAAGCAGTGTTACCGAAGAGGTGATGCCAGTGGCTGTGAAAGGCACTACGGTAATTAATTCTTTATGCTGTAATACGCGTTTGGAACTTGTGACGAGCAGGAAGCGCTGTGAATGTCATTCGGCTCTTGGGGCCCACGAACGCTGCCTAAGCAGTGCTTTTAAACCCAAGGCTCTGCCGTGTCCCAGCAGAGGTGCGGACCCGGCAGCTCTACGCAGCCCGTGGCTGGATCACTCGTGTCCGCGGAGGGCCAGCCCGGCCGGGCCGCAGCGCGGGCCCCGCGGAGGCGTTGCCGGGCGGTGCGCGGCCCCCCCGCGGCGGG